>CM020979.1:46648120-46877429 GCA_010134655.1 Fragaria nilgerrensis
ATAGTAGCATTAATCTTGAAGAGTCAGGAGCAAAAGTAGAAGAAGAAATTTTAGATGAGCAAAATAGTTTAGATTATGATGAAACAATTTTTGAGCTTGAATATCCAAATATAGGAACAATAACACCATTAAAACAAATAGATAGACCTAAAACTTTAGAAGAATTATTACAATTAGCAGAGCAAACAAGAATTACATTGGAATAAAAATAAACTATTTTGCATTGGAATAAAATAAGATATTAGCAAAATTAGATATAATCAATCCAGATTTAACTATAAAAACAGCAGATATGCCTTCTAATTTATTAGATAAGCAAGAATTTGAGCAACAAATAAAGGAATTACTGAACCTTAAAGTAATTAGACCTTCAAAATCTAGACATAGATCAACAACATTTATAGTTAGAAAACATTCTGAGCTTAAAAGAGGTAAAGCTAGAATAGTGTATAATTATAGAAGATTAAATGACAATACTTATGAAGATAGTTATAAATTACCAAACAAAGATGAGCTAATTAACAAAATTCAAGAGAGCAAATACTTTAGCAAATTTGACTGTAAATCTGGTTTTTGGCAAATTAGATTAGATGAAGCATCAACAGAATGGACAGCTTTCACTTGTCCAGAAGGACATTTTGAATGGCTTGTCATGCCATTTGGTTTGAAAAATGCGCCTTCTATTTTTCAAAGAAAAATGGATCAAATATTTAAGAAATAGGATAATTTTTGTAGTGTATATGTAGATGATATACATAGCAAAAATAGAAATGAGCATAGAAAACATTTAGAAATAATTTTGCAAGAATTTATAAATAATGGTATCATTATTAGCAAAAACAAAATAGACTTAGAAAAATAAGATATAGAGTTCTTAGGCATTTACATTAAATCAGGAACAATACAATTACAAGAGCATATAGCTAAGAAAGTTGCAGAATTTCCTGATAAATTAGAAGATAAAAAGCAGTTACAAACATTTTTAGGATTACTAAATTATGCTAGAATTTTATTCCAGACTTGGGAAGAAAAATAGTAGTTTTACACAGCAAGACAAGCAAAATTGGTCAAAAATATTTTAATACTGAAGATATTAAATTAGTTCAGCAAATTAAACAAGAGATTACTCAACTTAAACCTTTAGCATTACCATTAGATACTAGTTATAAAATAGTAGAAACCGATGCATCAGCATTAGGTTGGGCATGAATTTTATATCAGAAAAGCATAAAGAATTACCAAAATATAATGAGCAAATTTGTAGATATGCATCAGGTAAATTCAATGAAATACAATCTCGATTACCAGCAACAGATTTAGAAATATTAGGTATAATTAATTCACTTGAAGTATTTTCTTTATTCTTACATAATGAAATATTTACAATTAGAACTGATTGTGAAAATGTTGTTTCTCATTACAATAAAATTACAACTAATAAGCAAGCAACCCGTAGATGGGTAAATTTTGTAGATTCTATTACAGGAAATGGGTTTAGACCCCAATTTGAGCATATTAAAGGAACTGATAATACATTAGCAGATATCTTATCAAGACTTATTCTTTAATACAGATATGCAATTCTCAAGAGCATCAGCATCAGGATCTTCAAGCAATAGGAGAGCATCTAATTATATACCATTTAATTCAGCACCTCCACAAGCTTACCAATCAATGAGCATAGTAGCAAGACCTCAATTAAGAGCAGCAATTCCCACTCACATATATGACAATATACATATTCATGAAGTCATGAATCCAGAATACAGGTATAATACCCATGAGCAATTACTAATCAAGCAAAAACTTTTACTTGATAATTTCTAGAGTCTTAGGAACCAACCACCAAACATGGTTATAGGACTTGAGAAATTAGTAAGAGCATTGGAGCAAGAATTCATAGACTATAACAAGACTATTAATCTCCTTCATTTTCAAATTGGTAGTCTTGGAGCAGATCAAAAATCTTTGTCCACAGAGCATAATACCTTGCTAGGAACATTTAATAAATTAGCAGAAAAACATGAAAAGTTAGTTAAGCTTTATGAAATAACTACTTTTGAAAAGAGCAACTTATTGGAGCAATTAGACTTTGAGCAAGGAAAAGCACTAAAAGATAACAGACCAGAAGCAGTAGAAAATGTTTGGGAAGACTACATGAATGATTATATTAATTGGCCTGTTAATTTTAATGAGCAAGTGAGCATGTATACTTTGCAAGTTTTAACTAGAGATAATTTTAGACAGCATCCAGATGTTAAAGCAATTTTCTGTCAGCATGAGCAAAGGAAACTTTATAATCTGCAGCAGGCTATACAACAATTTCTTTTTCATTTGTTAAAGAATTCTCTACCAGGATTTGATATTCATAGTGAAGCACTACGTTGTCATCCTAATGAAGCTATTAATTATAAAATCTTGGGAGCGAGCATAAATATGATGGAGCACAGGACACTGCACTTTGAGCATGATAATTAAACAATCCAGCTAACACCTGGGTTACTGCTAGAACATGGATTTTTAACTAAAATATTTTTTCAGCAGGATTATCATATTTATTCCTTTCCAAATGAGCTTAAGAGCATTATTTTACAATGTTTTCAACATTTAGGAGGAAATGGGAGCAATATTATTTTAGAAGTAAATAGCATTCCTCCAGCATTATTCTCTAGTAGCATTTATCTAGATAGAGCAATACATAGCATCACTATCATGAAAGAAGAATATACTATTCCAGAAGTTGGACCAATCCTGACTAGCAGCCCAACAATAGAAGACATCCAGAAATACAGAGGAGCCCAAATAGTGCACCATGAGATTTAGGATGATAGCCATCTCAATTTGCTTTATCAAGACAAGTATGTCAAGCTCTATAGCAAGCACCGATTAAGCCGCCCTAAACCAGAATCAAATGTCAGAAAATGTAAATCCACCAAAGAGGTTTATGAGCAGCTTCATAGAGAAGGCTTCGAGATGTTGGCAGCCATGGAAGCAGATGAAGCAGACAATGATTATTGGGAAAATTTGGATGAGGAAGAGGCTCACAACATTCTGAACATGATAGAAGGATGAGAAGATGAAACTCAACAAGCAACAAAGCCCAGAGCAGAAGAGATTACTAAGCATCTTGAGGAGATTACTATCACCTCCCGGAGCAGAAGTAGCTAGAGCAGTCTGGAGCAGTACCAGTTTTATATTAAATTGTTTGTTTGTAGTAGGCAAGAAAAGACAAAACTACATAAGGGCATTTTTGTCCACTTAAAAGTAGAAATAAAATTACTTTACTTGAATAAATAGTAGATGAGTAATGAACGGACTAGATTTAGGAGGTATGACATGCAGCGCGGCACAGTAGCCACACCCTATGTTTAAATGGTTGGAGATCCAATTTTTTAGGTTTTGAGTATGAGTATTGGTTTTCAATGTATTGTTGGAGACTTGGAGATGCCCTTACCTACCCATTTAGGGTTTGATCCTCCCCAAGGTTCGACACAGAACTTGCCTCCGACACCATGGGTTCCAACATCGTAACCTCCAAAACCGGCACAGTTAATACCAGTTTAAGATGGTTGTGGCTTCCACGAAGACAACCACGCTTCTTCCTTGAACCAACATATATACGCACCTGGAGGCTGGAGCCACCGTCATCGATCATTCCTTCTTCATTGACCAGAGGGCTCACAACCTCCAGTGTAAAGGTGATATAAAGGTCTAAAATATGTTGAGAAATGTATATAAACACACAAGAATGAAAAAAAATCAAAGGTCGATAAAAATGTAAAATCATCCCAAAATTAAACTCGTGTGCTATAGCAAATGAGATTTGTGTCATATAGTTGAATTTGAAGCGACGGTCTATACCTTAATCCTTTTAAAAAACAAGGGAGGTATCTATATGAGAAATAGAACACATCCTAGTCTTTGAAATTCACTCATTGCCTAAAAAATAACTATTCCAATTGCTTTACAAGACTCGATACTCGTAAGACACGTACATTTTGATCTAGATCGTCTGTTAAAAGAACACAAATTAAAAGTGGCTTAAAGGTTTAAAAGATGAAACTCATGAAGACAAGCCATTTTATTGCACATTACAAAGTGTTTTACCAAACACCCACTCTGATGCCTAAAAACATAAGCAGTTTCAAAAACAGCTCAGGAAGAAGTCCCAAATTGGGCCTACATACTTAAACTCATTAAAAAGAGCTAGGAAGCCTCAAGCATTCTCTTCATCTTGTTGATGTGCAGAACAATCATTACATAAAACATGTCTTGTACCTTTTCTGTGAATCGGAAGTATGCATATCTCCACGTCTGGTTGAAAATCAATGAACAACAGACTCCCAATAATCCTACAGTGAACCCAAGCCCAACAGGGACAGAAACCCATGCAGTTTGATGCTCGTTGTTGTTGTCCACGTCTAGGTCATCAGTTGATTCAATTCCCTTAATTGTTGGACACTCATTTGGAAGTGGAAGACCACAAAGGTTGGGGTTCCCTTCGAATGAAGATACATTAAAGCCTTGGATTTGAGTGCCTTTTGGTATTTGTCCTTCCAGATTGTTGTAGGAGACATTGAGATTTGCCAAAAAATTCAGACTAGTCACTGATGAAGGAATTTGTCCAGACAAATGATTCTCGGAGATATCCAAAGTTTGTAAGTCTCTGAGGTTAGATATTTGGGCGGGAATGTTGCCGGTGAAGTTGTTGTGGTTAAGCTCCAAGTTTTGGAGACGATCCAATCGGCCGATTTCAGTAGGTATACTTCCATAGAAGTTGTTGTTTCCCAAGCATATACTCCGTGGAAAAAAAGACAAGGAATTGTATTGCTGACCTGTACCTCTGTGTGGATATGTGATTACAGGCAATTCAAGATGAGCATCAGAATCTGCAGTTTGATTAGATTCAGAACCCAACATAGGTAATCTCAAAAGTTGCTTTGGAAATTCACCTACAATTCTGTTTGAACCAAGATGCAGATAAAACAACCTTGGGAGAGTCCCTAGTTGACTTGGAACTGGCCCTGTGAGTTTATTTTCATAAAAACTCAAGACTGCTAGATTCTTGAGCTTTGATAACCATGCAGGTATCTCACCAACGAGGTTACAACCACCCAAACTCAAAAATCGAAGACGTTGAAACCCATCAAAATCTGCTATGCCAAAATCAGCTGGACTTTCCTCGTCTGCTTCATAACTAAATGCCAAGGTTAAAAATATCAGACTTTTGGAATGCCTCAATATGTTCATTGCCTTTGTGATGTTGCTCAACCGACTATAAGAAAGTGAGAGGAAGGACAAGGATTTCAATGATAGAATCTCAGGTTGTATTTCTCCTTGGATATCGTTTAAACCAAGTCGAACTGCTTTCAGGGACTTGCATGAATAAAGGCTCATCGGAAAACTGCCATTCAAGTTATTGGAAAAGAGGTCAAGTCTAGCGAGCTGACTAAGTTTTGAGAAATTTAGCATTGAAATATCCCCGTGGAATTCATTGCCCAACAGATTTAGCTCTATAAGGTTAGTGCAATTCATCAAAGATGGGGGTAGAGAACCTCCAATATTGTTCCAATGAAGGAGCAGGAATTTCAACTTGGCAAGATTACCAAAGTTTAGAGGAAGCACACCACTCAATTGGTTGACAGAGAGGTCAAGAACTGCGAGGTTGGTCAGGTTCAGTATTCTATCACTGATGACTCCAACAAGTGAATTGCGAGGCATTGCAACTTCCTCAAGTTTTGCAGCCTTGTAGATATCTTCTGGAAGTGAACCTGAGAGATTGTTGTACCCGGCACGGAAGACTTTGAGTTTAGAACACTCTCCTAGTCCACTAGACAAACTGCCATTGAATCGATTGATTGAAAAATCCAGAATCAAAGGAGAAGAGTGAAGACAAAGCGATGACGGGATAGATCCTGAGAATAAATTATTGCTGATCCGAAAACTAGTCAAACTCCACGCTTGTCGGAAGAATTGAGATGGAATTGGACCAGTAAATTGATTGTTGGAAAAATCCAGCACTCGGATACTAGATGAGAGAGAAAGTACTGGAAGCTCCCCAGAAAGAAGGTTAGAGCTCAAATCAAGAACCTCAAGATGAGTCAAGGACAAGAAGGAAGCAACACTTTGATGTAGGGAATTTTGGGAGAGATTCAAGTGGGTGAGATGTGTGAGATTTTCAAGTGCTAGTTTTGATGAAGGAATGTAATACCTTGTTTGAGTGTGAGGCCATCGGAGGGCAACGAGATACGGGTGACCCAACCGGCCGCATCGCAGTTGATGCCTTGCCAGCGGCAACAGTCATCGGAAGTCCAATTCAAGGAAGAGGGAGAAGAAAGAGCGAGAGCGAAGGACAAGAGAGAAGTACGTTCAGTTTGGATGCATGCAAGAATATTTGGAGTAATACCCGGTATGCAACAGAAGACAATGACCAAAAGAAGGAAATAACGAGCCATATATATAAACTAACTGGACTGGGATTCATACATCGTACATGAATATGTGTGTTTGAGTACATATATACTGATACACACACGCATTGGAGGGAGACGTCTGGAATATACGCTTTGCGGTCCTCCACTTCCAAACAAGTGCCGAGCAATTAAGGGAATTGATGATGTAGACGTGGAGGTGAGGTGGGGGGGGGGGGGGGGGGGGTTGGGGTTGCGGGCTTGCGGCCCTCCACTTCCAGACAAGTGCCAAACAATTAAGGGAATTGATGATGTAGACGTGGACAACGACAACGAGCATGAAACCGCATGGCTCCTTTCGTCAACTCCCTGGTTTTATGCTCCTGCTGGAGTGCTGGGATTGGGTTCATTGTAGGATTCTGGGGTGTGGTTCATTGGGTTGGGGGCGGGGGGCGACAACCGCAACTTATTGAGCATATAAAGAATATCTTGAGATTCTCCACCAAATGTATTCTAACAAGAGCATTTTTAGCTACCCTATTCGCTTTATCATTGTGACGACACATCAGAAAGATTTTGCTCACGCGGATCCATAATTTACTAAAACTATCAACTTTCTCAATATGTTGCCACAATGCCATCATTAAAACCAACCGGTAGCACTTAGTCTCATCATGTCACTGAGAGGTTGCGACCATTTGACGAGATATTGAACTCGCCGCTTATCCAGAGCAACCAATTAAAGCACACAAGGTGTGCAGTCTAGGACATAGCCCACGTTCCCCTACCATACTATAGTAGAGATTTATTTTCGGCACAAAGCCACATCTAATTAAAATAATACCACAACATATAAACGAAACTAAATAACTAAAATGAAGCAAAATAACCCACTCAAAGAGGCCTAACTGCCTGAGACAAGCCCAAGAGACCACCAACCGCTTGTTGTCGTGCACATGAACACCCCACCGTTGTTGCCGGAACTGCATCACAGCCTCCATCGGGTCTCGTCGCATCATAAAACCATAAACACCCTTTGACTCCGCCTGCCAGATCGCTATGGATTCCGGTTTCATAGAGAGACCAGATCCAAAATATGTGCAATCACCTCGAGCTTCATCAGATCCCTACAACTCCAAAGGAGGGAAGATGCAACCAGATCCAGCCTTGATACCCGAGATCGTCCTCCCCAAACACCGGAAAGCATCAACTATGCCTTCCATGCTTGCCACCGCCATCTATGCCCAGATTGGAGCCGTACCGATCTTGTGAACGACCCTTGCTGTCCAATCCTCCTACGCAAGCCCCAACAATGTTGCCTCTTGTCGGTGGGAATACAGAACTTTGTCGCCCGTCCGATGACGTCGTCCCAAGGACGCGCCGCCGGACGAAGCATTTGAAACGAAGGTTTTTACCCTAGGGTTGTTGCTCCGTCTTTTTGGGAACCCACACGTTTCGGCTGAGTGGAGTTTGAGCGATTGATTTAAATTATGGGTGCTGCTAAATGTACCAAACAAATTGCTATTTTGACCCAGCAAAATAATTTTATATGAAAAGACAATTATGTCCTCATGCACAATGACATTAACAGTCATGATCAAGGATTAAAATATTGGTATCGGTGGATCTATCGGTACTTTGAAAAATGAGATATCAAATATATCGGGGATATTCGGAAAAAAATCGGGATTTTAGATAGATACATGATTTTCTTTGATTATTGCTTTTGTAGGTCTTCTTTCTCCCAAGTCAATAGCATGAAAAATAAGAAGAAGAAAACAATGTTGCTTTATCACGACAGCTAATCTACTGTACGTGGAAACAATTGGTTATATCATCACCATCTGCTTGACTTGACAAAGCAAACAAATTATTCAAGACTTTGTCCCTCTCGTTCCATTTTCAAGATTGCCAAATGGAATGCCAACGATTAACACGAAACAAAATATCGATCTTTCTCATTTGCCACACTTCGCACGGCATTGACTAGCAATGGTCCATTACTACTATATCAGAGCTCCTAGTCTTTTGATTATGACATTAGAAAACAAAAGCTTTATAACTTGATATTCTTCTTCTTACGAGAATAGTTCCCACAACTTGAGGAAGACCCCTGGGGCCAGTAATGGACTAATGGTACGTGGTGGTAAGCTACGTATATTCCAAGTTCGATTCCAACATGCATGCATACATGGTGATAGTGATAGTCAATCGCTTACCATCCGCGTCATGATCATATATATTTTCATGCATGTCTGTATGTGTTTCTATTAATTTCTAAGAAATATTGGAGACGATAAGTCTGGAATTGAAAGCTAAAGGAAAACAAGTTACGGTACCACTTCATCAACTAAACTTATCAGTTATTACCGAGGTCATTATACTAAAACAGAAAATGAATCGTCACATTGACATTGAACAATTAGTTAGCCGCTTAATTAAAACTATTGATGAAAATAAAAGTTATACTACGTACATTGATGCCCACCAAATTAAACTTTTGGTTTTGATCAACTCATATTCTTATATCATATCTTCGTCAGTCATCTATATTAATTTATGTGTGTGATATAAGAAATTAAACCACTTAAAGGTCAAATTCAATCAGATTACTATTGATATTGATATATATATATGTGTGTGTGTGTGTATCAGAGCCCTTCCTCTAAGGGATCTTTTTTTTTGACATATATGAGGGATGGAAGATTACACCTACTTTTCGATTATATTTTTGAATCTCCACCGTTTAGTTTGTTGGTCCTTATATATAGATCAATTATGCAAATTTTCAACCAATTTGGTGATCGTTAAGGTGTCGAACAAGATTAAATCAATGAATGAACCAAATCTGCCAAACCTGAACCGTTCAGGCTTATAATTATAAATCGTAGTTTTGAATGTCTTAACGATCACTAAAATTTCTGAAAATTTACATAAGTGATGTACTCATATAGAACTACATATTGAACGGTGGAGATGTGAAATTGTGATCGAAAAGTTGGTGTAATCCCCCATCTTTCATATATGTCAAAAAAAGGATCCCTTAGTGGAAGAGTCATGATATATATATATATATATACACACACACACAAGGGGATTATCAGGTGCGGACGTCCGCACGGGTTTTCCGTCCGGATTTTTGCCGTTTCTCCACCATTCCAGCGCTGAAGACACCGTTTCTTCTCCTCGGCTTGATCTCAGACCTCCCCGACGGTGTTAGAATGAAGAAGAAGGCCGGAGAGATCGCGATCGGAGGTCCACCATGATCGGTCGTGAAGTTCTGAGTGAGATTGCTGCACAGACCTCCGATCGCGATCTCTCCGGCCTTCTTCTTCATTCCAACACCGTCGGGGGAGGTCTGGGATCACGTCGGGGAGAAAAAACGGCGTCGCCGTCGTTGGAATGGTGGAGAAATGGCAGAAATCCGAATGGAAAACCCGTGCGGACGTCCGCACTAGAAACACACTGTGTGTGTATATATATATATATATATATATATATATATATATATATATGATAATCTCTTTGAAGCAATTGATTGTTTTCCTTACAAATGGATAGTAAGGATGAATCCAACTGGATAACTGATCACTGACTTATGCGCATTGATTATGGCCATAAATATTTTAACTATATTGATTGTTTCAGTCCCACTACCTAAACTGATAGACTCAAAACTTAGCGCAACTGAAGCAACATCTTGATCATCATTTGCACCTCTAGTCCTCCTCCCCAGGGGCGGAGCTAAGTTAGAACCAAAGGGTGCCATGTCAACCCTTGACTCTTTGGTTGATAAGTGATTACTAAGTAGGAAGCTATTGGTTTAAGTAAATTTATAGTTGATTATGCTTGATGGCACCCCCAAACAAATATGGAAAATTAGAAACTACTCATGCAAGGAACACAAATGGGACGTGACGAACTTTGCACTCAATTCTTGGCTTCTTACTTTCTTATATGAATAAAATATATGAATAAATTTCAATCTATAATCTATTTCCAATTTCATAACTAAAAAAAACTAAACTTCAAGTTGTAAAAGTTTAATATATATCTATTCAAAAAACAAAGATAGCAGATCTGATACTGTTATATCAGTCCACTGTGTATATCTTCTTAGACACACTACCTTGTACACAAAAGTCAAAGATTAACTAAAGCTTATTTTAACTAGAGTTAAACCAACTAGCATAAGGTTAAGAGTAAAGCATTAATTTTAACACTCCCCCTTAATGCTTTGCTTCTTGACTCCCAGTAATTCTCTGAAATACTCAAACTTGTCTTTTGGCAATGCCTTGGTGAAAATATCAGCAACTTGATCTTCTGTCCTGCAATATACCACATCAATTTCATTATCTTCAATAGCATCTCTGATGAAGTGATGCTTGCGAGCTATGTGCTTGGTTTGGTTGTGAAACACTGGATTCTTAGCCATCGCAATTGCAGATTTGTTGTCACACAGTATTAGAGTAGGTTCTCCTTGCTTTTCACCAATATCTTCCATGATACTTCTCAGCCATATTGCTTGAGAGGTTGCCAAAGATGCTGAAACATACTCAGCTTCAGCAGTAGACAAAGCAACTGTCTTTTGCTTCTTGGACTGCCATGAGAACACACCTGTTCTAAGAGTAAAAGCATAGCTAGAAGTACTCTTTGAATCATCAATACTACCTCCCCAATCACTATCACAAAATCCATAGAGTTTTGGCACCACATTTCTTTCAAACATAATACCATACTCCATTGAACCTTGAATGTACCTCAATACTCTCTTTGTTGTCCCAAAATGAATTTGAATAGGCTTGTGCATGAACCTTGATAACAAACTTGCTGCATACATGATATCTGGCCTTGTTGCAGTCAAATATAACAAGCTCCCAACTAAGCTTCTATAAATTGATGCATCCGCTTCTTTGCTTCCATCTTCTTTTTGAAGTTTTTCATTTACCACCAATGGTGTAGGAACAGAATTGCATCCTTCCATCCCAAAATTCTTCAGGATAGTCTTTGCATACTTCTTTTGAGATATAAATTAATATGTCATCTTCATTATGAATAATCTCAATTCCAAGAAAATAATGTAGCAGACCCAAATCACTCATTTCATACTTTTTTCATCATCTCTTCTTTGAACTTCTTGATCAAACTCTCATTGCTTCCAGTAAAAACTAAATCATCAACATATAATGAAACAATGAGGATGTCGGTTTTACCTTCGACTTTGATGTAGAGAGTAGGTTCATTTTGGCTTCTCTAAAAGCCTTGCCCGATGAAATAAGAGTCAATCTCCCCATGCCATGCTCTAGGTTCTTGTTTCAAGCCATAACGAGCTTTCTTCAACTTGTACACCTTTATCTCTTCTCCCTTGATAACAAAGCCCTCCGGTTGATCAACATAAACCTCTTCTTTTAGGACTCCATTTAGGAATGCAGATTTCACATCAAGTTGGTGTAGAGACCAACCTTTTTGAGCAGCCAAGGAGATCACACTCCTAATTGTATCAAGCCTTGCCACCAGTGCAAATGTTTCATTGTAATCAATTTCGGGTTGTTGTGCATACCCTTTTACAACCAGCCTTGCATTGTTCCTTTGAATGGAACCATCTGGATTCAACTTTGACTTGTAAATCCACTTCACTCCAATGACTTCTTTGTCACTTGGTCTGTCCACAAGCTCCCATGTGTTATTCTTCTCAATCACATTTATCTCTTCCACCATAGCTTTCTTCCAAGCTTCATCTTGCACTGCCTCTTCAAAGTTTTCTGGTTCCATTACACAGAAATTGCAGCTTGCATAGACTTCGCTCAACTCCCTCATTCTAATAGGAGTTGTGCTTAGTGATGAAGAACCGGATGATTGTGATTGTGGGCTGCCAATTGGAGTCACTTGTTGAGGACTTCCTCCAACAACTTCAACTTCATCTTCTTGATTCTCTACCTCTTCTTCCATTTCAAGATTAGGACCTTGGACAACCTTTTGCTTCCAATCCCAAGAGGCTTTTTCATTGAAGATAACATCTCTACGGATTATCACCTTCTTTTTCTTCAAATTCTAGAGTCTATAGCCTTTCCTTTGTGTGCTATACCCCACAAAAATGCACTTCTCACTTTTATCATCAAGTTTCTGCCTTGTTTCTTTCGGAACATAAGCATAACAAACAGAACCGAACACCTTGAAGTGATTAACAGATGGTCTTCTACCACTCCATGCTTCAAAAAGTGTTTTATCTTCCACTGCTTTTGTAGGACACCTATTCAATGGTAGAATGCAGTATATATAGCTTCACCCCAAACTCATCAGTCATCCACTTCTCATGCAGCATAGACTTAGCCATTTCGACTATGGTTCTATTCTTCCTTTCGGCCACTCCATTTTGTTGTGGAGTGTAGGCCACAGTTAGTTGCCTATGAAGCCCAATGTCTTCATAGAATTTGTCAAACTTCTTTGAATTATACTCTCCACCTCTATAACTTCTCAATACTTTGATAACATGCCCACTTTGCCTTTCTACCATCACTTGGAACTTTTTAAAAACAGTGAACACTTCTGATTTTTGTCTCAAGAAATACATCCAAGTAATTCTAGAGAAATCATCAATAAAGGTTATGAAGTACCTGTTGCCACTATGTGTTTTTGTCTTCATCGAACCACACACATCAGTATGAACAAGTTCCAATGGTGTAGTTGATCTCCAAGCTTTCCCTTTAGGAAATGATTCTCGGTGATGCTTCCCAATGGCACAACCTTCACACACCTCATTTGCTTCTTGAATTGTTGGTAAACCGTGTACCATATTCCTCTGCTGTAGATGCTTCAAACTCTGAAAATTTAGATGTCCAAACCTCCTATGCCAAAACCAAGAGTCATCTAGCACATCAACCTTCAAAGCCATGTCACTTGGGTATTTGAGAGAGAGAGGAAAGCATATGTTTTTCTCCATCTTGATGGTTGCCACAATCTACATATTTATTTTATTGTCATAGATTGTGCACAAATCTTCATCAAAAAGTACCGGGTAACCATTCTATTGAAGTTGCCCAACACTTAGAAGGTTTTGATCCAATTTTGGAACCAACAACACTTCTCTTATAAATCTTCTTCCTTTCTTTGTTTCAACAACAAGTGTTCCTCTTCCTCTTACTTGTGCCAATTGACCATTGCTCATCTTTACCCTTCTGCTCACAGACGTATCCATGTCCATAAGAATGGACTCATTTGCTGTCATATGGTTGCTGCAGCAACTGTCAACAAACCATATGCTTTCATATTTTGCTATAGTTGTTGCTTGACAAGCAAAGAACATGTTGCCATCATCATCATCATCTTGCTCTTCTGTGAAATGAGCTTGGTGTTTGTTTCGGTTGCAATCTTTTGCTACATGCCCAAACCTGTCACAAGTCTGACATTTTGCTTTTCCTTTAAACCAACAGACACCAAGGTGAAACTTGTCACATGTTTTGCATTTCACCATAACCCCGTTACTTGAGCTACCCCTTTCTTCATTGCTGCTCTTCTTTTCCCACTTCTTGTTTTTGCCTTTTCAATTCTTCTTAGGTGCATTGCTTTTGCCTTGAGAAGAACTAGCTTGTCCAGAATTCTTTGAACTAAGACTAGGCGTTTGGAAAGCACTCTCTATTTCATTTTCAGCACGCTTATTCAACCTTTGATCATAAGCTTTTAAACAACCAATGACTTTTTGAACCCTTAAGGTTTCAATCTCTTTTGTCAGATCAATAACAGAAACTACAGCATCGAACTTCTCCGATAAGCTAATAAGAATTTTCTGCACTACTCTCTTATCTTCAAGAGGTTCTCCATAAGTTTTCATTTGGTTCACTATATTTGTCAGCCTAGTGAGATAATCATCAAGAGCTTCACCATCTTTCATTCTAGTGTATTCAAAATCTCTACGTAAAGACTGAACTTTTACAGCTCTAACCTCTTTAGTACCTTTGTATTCTTCAGCTAGAACATCCCACGTAGATTTTGTAGACTCCTCAATTGCTTGCTGGATTATTGCAAGAGCTTTAGCATCCTTCTTCATGTTTGATCTCAGCTCCACCTTCTGAGCATCTGTCAAACCTTTCGTACTTTCTGGATTATCGAAGCCATCTTCAACCAAGTACCAAATATCATAAGATTTGAGTACTGTCTTCATCTTAATGCTCCAGAAGTCATAATTGTCTCCAACAAACATTGGAGCTCGAAGATCACCACTTGAGCTTGAGCTTGAGCTTGCCATGGTTGTATCTCCTCTTCTTTCAGAAATCACAGCACCCAGCTTAGCCTTGATCAGACTAAGCTCTGATACCAGATGTTGGGGTAGAGCTGTAACTCACCTCCTCTGATCCAAACTTGCTGCACTTTTATACAACGTACTGCTCTTCACACTTCAATCAGGTACGTTGCCTTGATCTTGATCTCCTGCACTCAATCACACACACCACTATATATTTGATAGATGATAGTATAATCAAATAGATACAGAGAGATTCGATGAAATGGGCTGAAGCACACTTGTTGCTCTCAGACCTCTTCTTTCATATATTTTCTGATGTTGTTTTTTAGATACAAAGATAGCAGATCTGATACTGTTATATCAGTCCACTGTGTATATCTTCTTAGACACACTACCTTGTACACAAAAGTCAAAGATTAACTAAAGCTTATTTTAACTACAGTTAAACCAGCTAGCATAAGGTTAAGAGTAAAGCATTAACTTTAACATCCTCGACGACACAATGATCGGAGGATAGATTCCTTATTGAAAGTGTTATGCCTGGGAGAGAGATCGTTCTGTTTTCAGACTGCTGTAGAACTCGATCGGCCGCCCTTCTCATACCAGGGCCATCGAATTTGTTCCCAAACCGTGTAATTTGATTCTCAGTCTGCATCCGCAAGTAATCCATCAACATACCACCACAATTGCCAACTCCAAACGTGGCACCGGTGCAATCCGACTTGTCCCAATTTCCCAGATCCTTCAATATTTCAATGAAAAGAGTGACCAAGAAGAAGAAAAACCACCGCCGGAAAACTTGATCCTCGCCGGAGACGAAGCTGCCAAAACCCACGATTTTAGAAACTTCATTGATCAATAAAACTGAATAGTTGTAGAACTCGTTGAGAGGAGTAAGAAACTCACAACATGCAAAGAAGGGTCGTCGGAGGCCGGAAAGACGTCGCCGGAAAAGTAGAGGTCAAATCGGGTTTTCGATCAAACCTTAATGCATGCGCGATTTGAAAAGCCTAGGAGGTAGCCAGAGAAGAAAGGATTCGATCTGGGCTGGTGAGAAGTCGTCAGGAGGCCGGAATCGGGCGGAGTGTGCGGGTCAAGTGGGCGGCGGAGACTCGGGTTGAGGACTGGTCTTCGGCTCGTGTTCAGGTCTGACCGAGCGCTGACCTTTCCCCAAATATATAGAAAAATGGGACGGTCCAGATCTCCTCAACTATAATCTACGGCCCAGATTAAAAGTGATTTTATGATTATCCAAAAATGCATTTCTATTCCTTCTAAAATCGTAGAAATTAACCCGAGCATCCGAAAAATATTAGGAATTCGTGTCAATATTCTCTTCATCATTGAGACCTTAAACCAGACACTTGACCTTTTGGTGAAAACTCGAAACTTAAACTAAACACATATTTTGAAATTTCCGAGCGCTGTTACTAACCCTCAGTAACTCAACTATACCTAAACGATATCGGAAATTTGTAATTTTTCAACCCTAGTCGTACTTTACTATTCCGATCGCATCCTATTTCACAAGATTTTCAAAATTTGGCTTCCTATGTATAGTTGGTTCACAATGAGGTACGCTTGTATATAACTAACTAAACAAGTTATAATGCTTTAGCAGGCACATGGCGATTCGAGGTCATAAATATGTGAAAATAAAAATTCCACCGTCAGATGTAGTCATCGTAACTAAATTGGTCTACTGAAAAAAATCCACACATTTCGAATTCGTTATGTTCCCAATTGAATCGGTCAACCTTAATTCAACCCTATTTTTTACACAACCGCGGTTGACCGACATCATGCGGATCCCTATTTTTTCCCGTTTTCGAACCTAAAGCTCGTATATATGGGATTTGGAACCCATAATTTTATTTTTGATAAATAGGGCTCAAGTTAGGAGCACATAAGCATAATTGGCGATCCAAGGTCATAAATATGTGAAAACAAAATTTCACCGTCCGATGTGGTCATGGAAATTAAATACGTCTACAGAAAAAAAATCCATCTCGTTTCGGATTCGTTATGCCCCCCATCGAGTCAGTCAACCTTAATTCAACCTCATTTTTACACGAAACACGGTTGACCGGCATCATGCGAAACCCCATTTTTTCTTGTTTTGAACCTAGAGCTCGTATATATGAGATTTATGAACGCATGATGCCAAATTGCATGGCTCCTATGAAGCTTTAGAAGGTGGACTTGTCCAAGATGCTCTTGTAGACCTCACTGGAGGTGCGGGGGAAGAGATTGACATGAGGAGTGCTCAGGCCCAAATTGATCTTGCGAGTGGTCGATTATGGTCTCAGTTGTTGCGCTTCAAACAAGAGGGATTTCTTCTGGGTGCTGGAAGTCCATCTGGTTCAGATGTACATATTTCCTCCAGTGGCATTGTCCAAGGTCATGCTTACTCATTATTGCAGGTGAGTTGGAATGTCCACCTGACATTTGCTTTTGATATGCAACTAAATGAATTTTGATCAAGGTAGTCACACTAGCAAATCTTTTCAACTCAGGTAAGAGAGGTGGATGGTCACATGGGCCAATGAAGTTGAGTGGAATGGCCCTTGGTCTGACTCATCGCATGAATGGATGAAGCACAAGCTGAAGCATATTCCACATGTTTGTTTATTGTAATGTTTATCCACATCATATTAGTCTTACCTTCTAGTTTCCTTTCCCCCACCCATCATCACCTGGGCTAATCCCAGAGGGTTTACCTAAGTCGTTCAGTTCCTCTGACAGATAGAAAGGTTTCTATCTCAGAGTTACCGTTGATGGCCTATCTATGTCTGATCTCTTTGATGTCACTTCTGTTTTCTTTTTCTTCCTTTTCTTTTCTTATCATAACTTTGTTTGTGTTTCTTATAACAGTCAAAAGATGGCATATTCTGGATGTCCTGGCAAGACTTCCAAATTCATTTTCGATCAATATATGTTTGCCGTATCTATCCCCCAGAGATGCGCTACTCTGTTCACGGCCAATGGCGAAGTTATAGTGCTGGTGGTTGCCAAGACTACGAGACATGGCATCAACCATGCATGCATGCAACCCAACTCAGTATGTACTACTCGTATTCTGTTACATACTGAGTAGTACTGCTAGTATCATCCATGCATGCAACCCAACTGAACATACTTCTCTCTGGCTCTTTCTTCTCTTTCTTCCTTAACTGGACTTCCGGTGGCTGTTGCTGCTGGCAAGGCATCAACTGCGATGCGGCTGGTTGGGTCACCCATATCTCATTGGCCTCCGATGGCCTCACACTCAAACAATGTATTACATTTGCTTCATCAAAACTAGCACTTGAAAATCTCACACATCTCACCCACTTGAATCTCTCCCAAAATTCCCTACATCAAAGTGTTGCTTCCTTCTTGTCCTTGACTCATCTTGAGGTCCTTGATTTCAGCTCTAACCTTCTTTTTGGGGAGCTTCCAGTACTTTCTCTCTCATCTAGTATCCGCGTGCTGGATTTGTCCAACAACCAATTTACTGTCCAAGAAATGATTGATAACGACGAATTATAACAAGAAAATAAGAACATAGGAGCGAAAAAGAAAATTGAAATTAAAATTTTGCTTGTTGCACTGAATCACTAATACACAGAAGACGGGGAAAGCCAATGAATTATGAGAACTCCATTATCTTAGAAAAATGTGACATTTGTAGTTTCTATGGAATCACAAGAAATTTACCATTCAATGAAAAGAAAATAATTCAGTTGATCACATAGCATACCTGGACAAAGAAATAGAGTTGAACTTGGTTACTTCATGCAATGGAAGTCAGAAGCTGAGCTAGAGACTTAAAAATCTGACCTTCGATGTTCTGTTGCATCAAATAGGAAAAAAAAGAAAAGAAAAAAGAATTACTATTAAAATTATAGATTTAAACAGAAAAGTAACATTCTAGGAGTGTCCATAATATTGTTTGTAACTTGCATTACTAGAGTAAAGAAAACGAAACAATCATCAACTTTAAGTATTCTGCATAATTTTGACTTTTTTGTTGTTGTTCACATTATGACTGATAACAAAAAAAATAAGAATGAAAATAAAAATGCTATTTTAATTGTGTTTTCGTGTTGAATTGTTTTAAAAGAGTGGGAAGAATAAAAATTGAATCACAGATATTAATTGATCAAATCAGTTTTTGCCCACTTGCTGCCCAACAAAATACAGAAGAAAAGAACAAACTAAGTAATACGTCAATACCTGCCAAGTAGAGTTTTGTATAGTTGTGGATCATAGAGTTGGACTGGGTCAGAAGTGGAGGCTGAAAATGAAAATTGGTTCATGCTTTTGAAGGCTTCGAAGAGATCGGAAGAGGTTGAAAGTAAAAGCTTGGGGCAATCCTCCACCATCAAGCGTTCCAATGAAGGACACTCAATATCAACGGCAGCAATTGCACCATACAACATAGGAAGATTCTTCAAAACCAAGTTCTTCAGTTTTGGTAGAACCGTCTTCTCCTTGTTCACTGCTTCCATTACTCTTTCCAACAAAGGACACCTCTCTACAAAAAGGTCTTCCAATTGAACAAGACATTGGGCTACATCAGATGCGAACAGACTTTGCAGCAGATCACAACAGTAAATGGTCAAAATCTTAAGACTCTGGAATATTGCAAGTGGAGCGGGACCATTACATATGCTTCTTAGTGCTCTTAGAGACAACAAATGCATCTCTCTCAGTTTTGCTTGTTCTGGCTCCACCCCTTCGCATCTGAACACATATTCCAATTCTTCCATACAGTTTAAATCTAGTTTCTCCAGATTTGGTAGTCTCTGTACAAATTCTGACACACTCCTCAAAATCTTACCAAAAACACATGAAACACCTTGAGATTTGAGAGAGACCCAGGTGGTAACTCACCAACACACAACTCCTCCAGGTGGGTCAGAAATTCCAGACGCAACTCTTCCAAATTCTCAAAGACTGGTCCTGTTTCAACTCGTCTTGTTGTGTTCATCAACTCTTTCAACTCGTCTTGTTGCCCAACTGTGAGATGCTTGAGTTTATGTAACCTCCCATGGTCATATTCCATAACAATGTCACTCATCCCTCCGCAGCGGTTGTACTCTAGCGTCTCTGTTTTCTCTGTCACCGCTTTGATAAACCAGTCAGGCAAGGTACTGATGGTTACTCCATTAAGATACAAGGATCTTGAATTACGATCTTCTTGTTTGTATGAAGCGGCGGGCCATATATAGAGCTGGTGCATCTGCCGAAGACACTTATACAAAAGTATTCCCAATCTGGTGCGACCTCAACATTTTTAGAGATGAAACCTTCATCGGATAAGTTAACCTGCAATATTTTCAAATTTGATAAACCAGCTAACTCATCAAACCTAATAATATTGGTTCTTTCTGTTGGGTCATTCCATCCACGGTACATCATGTACAATTCTTCTAATTCTTGCAACTTTGATATCACTTTTAATGGAATTGTAACCATTGTCAATTGTAGCCAAGAGCCATTGACATCCAAAATCCTTAGATTGGTCAAATGTCCTATTTCTCTCGACAATTGCCCCTCGGGACAGCCTCTCATACTAAGAATTTCAAGCTTGTTAAGTTTCCCCACAACGGAAATGTCAATTAATTCGTCGCAATCATCTAAATACAAAGCTTGGAGGTTGGTGAGGAGACTAAATGATTCGGGTAATACGGTAATACTAGTGTTGCTAAGATCCAAGACCCTTAACTCTTTCAGATTCTGGATAAACTTTTCTGGGATCTCACTTAGTTCATAATTCCCGTTTAGTAATAAAATCTGGAGATTTGGACATACCAACTCTTCTTCGGGTAGCTTGCGAATTTCGCTGTTCATCAGTGAAATTGCAGTGCAGCCTTCATCTAATCCCCATGGCGCCGCCCAATCCTTTAAACCACGACCAGCTTCCACCAAAAACCGATGGCAATCTTCAGATTCGGCAATTTGAATGGCTGTATCCCGGATGACATCATGCATCTTAACAAATCCTTCTTCCTCACTATCCAAAAGCAAGCTAGAATTTTTCAGGTACTTGACCACTGTAACTAATCTTCCTCTGGCTGCTTCCATTGTTTTGGCATCTCGAAACAATCTTTTTCCGATAGCGTACCGGAACAAGTCTTCTATTTTGATGTCATGGTCTTCTGGGAACAGGCAACAGAGCAAGAAGCATGACTTGGAATCCCCATCTTGCAAGTAATTATAGCTTAATCTTATACATCGGAATGCATCTTCCTCATGGTTGGGATTGACTTTTTGCGACTGCTTTAGTCGTTCAGCTGCCTTCTCCCATTCCTCCTGGTCCTGATCTCCGAGTGCCCTTGCAACAGCTATCAATGCAATCGGTAGACCCTTACACTCTAAAGCTACCCTCCTTGCCACTTTCTCAAATGAGGTGGGCTCAAAAGAAATTGTTCCTGCACTTCTCACGAACAAGGTCCAAGAATCTTGATCTGAGAGAACTTTGAGGCTGATCTTTTCATGGCACTTCATGGCAGTACAGACATTCAATCTCCTGGTGGTGAGTAGCACTTTGGACTTGCACTGTTGAAGCTCATTGTAGGTGGGAATCCCTATCTCTGACAACTCTGTTCTCTCCCAAACATCGTCCACAATTATCAGGAGTTTTTCTTTTCTCATGATCTCCTTACGCAACTTATCTGCTCTTCCAGCTTCTGTCTTCTCATTTAATTCGAAGCCCAGCAGATCTGCCAATGTGTCTTGAATTTTTTTCAAGTCAAGGTTTTGGGATACGACAGCCATAATCCAATGGTTAAAAGTACCATTTCTGCAGGCTTGTGCAGCTACATGTCTCACCATGCTTGTCTTTCCAACGCCGCCCATGCCATAGACACCAACGGCAGTAATCTTGTCATTTGTTAGCGCCTTCATAACCTTGTCTGTCGCTTCTTTTGTTGCTCCAAATGCTTGGAAATCATCTGTGAATTCAATAGGATCAAGTGGTACTTTACTGAGGAGAGATTCCACAATCTTGTCAACAAGTTCACTGTGAGTCCTACAAGGAAGAATTAAAGAGTTGTAAGGATTAAAAGTCAAGTGTTAGGTAAAATATATATAGAATTGAAATTAAAGGCACAATGCTTACTTGAAATCATTTGTATTCCACCCTGAGATATTGGCCACTTTGCTTAAGGCAGCCATCCATTGATTCACCTTCTCTGATTCATGTCGCTTAGAGGTATCGTGCTTAGAGAAAGCTTCTTTGAAACTGTTCTTCTTAAATCGGACATCCGTAGGATCAACTTCAAAAAAAAGTGGCAAAATTCTGCTCTCTTCCATGGATAGACAAATCTCACGAAGTTCCTCCAAACACCAAGCAGAAGAAGCGTAATTTTTCGAGAGAATTACGATTGCAAACCTTGACTCTTTAATTGCCTTTATGAGTGCGGGAGAAATAACATCCCCTACTTCAAGTCCTTGCTCATCCATGAACGTTTTGATTCCTCTACTACTAAGTCGATTGCAGATCTCGTTTGCAATCCCTTTGCGAGTGTCAGTACCCCTGAAACTCAAAAACACATCATACTTCCAGCAACGAGGTTCTGATGATGAAGCAAGAGATTCAGAGGCATTCAAGTTAACCGCTCCTTGATTATCCTGCGACTTTCCGACCATGTAACTTATCCGACGCTTTACTTGAGTCCATATCCCCTTAATGGCCTTGCAACCCATCCATGTCACAATTACCGTAACAATCGCCAACGATATCTTTTTGTAATATGCAAACATACAGAAGAAGAACAAAAGGGAGTTAAAACCAACGAACACAAAACATTAACAAATATTGGAGGGTAAAACTTATAAAATACTCATGTTTCTAACCTCGAAGAAATAGAACTCCATTAGCTTCAGAACTCCAATAGTGAACAAATCTATGTAAAGCCTTCCTGTTCAAACAAGAGCGCGTGATAACACAAAAAATGGAGAAAATGGAAGATACAGAGATAGTTTGAACGGAGAAAAGAGAGACTAGTGTCTCCAAATGGTATCAGTCTGCTTTCTACTCTTTTCATGCCTGGAAAGCTAAAGTCTGCTTTCTACCTACCACCGAGGCATTCAAAATTCAATAAATCCCGTTCATATCCCACTCATTCAATAGTCCCAACAACTATACACCCTGGCGAAGAAGCTCCATTTGTTCTTTCTGTTTTTACAAAAGCATCAATAACCTTGGAAGCCTTGTCGTATGCACTGATGGTTCTTCAGTTATTTTCTTCTCCTTTGGGCCACAAATCAGAAATGATGACAAGGTAATCTTCTATTGCTTACTTCTTCCTTTTTTTTTGCCCGAGAAGAAACAACCAAGTGTCATTCATATTCTTCACTATCATGTTTGTGTTACGAAAATGGCATACTTGATGCACTTCTCATTTCAATATGTTCTTCCAATGCATTAGTTACTAAAATAACTTTGCTTGCAGAAGAAATGTGTTTTGAAATTATTGAGTGTCTTGAAACACTAATTTATTAGGCCTCGTTCATGTACAGGCCAGGCATACACTATGTAAGCGAGTCTCTCACGACTTCAAATGCAAAGATGGGCCAGTAACAGGTGATACCCTACGGCAGAACTCAGCTCTACAGATCAGTCCCATCCAAGTGTCAAGAGTTCTCAGTGAGAAGAATCAGTAAGCTTGAATGCGATGATGTGATGTGAACTGGTGCTTGTGAAACTAAAAACTGAAGGCTCCTTTGACTTGGCCGTCAAGTATATCTATCCTTCACTTCTGCATTATCAACCAGGGAAGAGGGCTTTCTGTGGGTTTTGTAAGTTTATGTGGACATACAACTTAACTCTTTTGTAGGGATGGATATAGGATAGAGTTGATCTTGTAAATGAGGGGGAAATAGGAGGAAAGGAATAGGAATGTTTAGTTCAAGGGAAATATAAGTTAGCAAATTTAGCTAGAATCCTGCAAATTTAGCCGATGCAGTTTTGAATTAGAGGGTGTCATATTAGAGCCATTAATTGTACAAATATTTGACATTTTCAATGCAAGCTGTATTGTTTCATACAGTTCTTTACATAATAGGTACTAGAAGACACATGCGGAATAATCTTTGCAATTTGCGTTGCTCCCTGCTGATTCATTGAATGTTTTCTCCTCTCATTTTCAGTGAGTTGATGATCATGTTGGAATCATATTATAACTCTCATCCCATTTGATACCCTGTTACTGATTTAGTTTTCCTTAAAGAGGAAGGTGTGGATTGAACTTATGAAAAAGAAGAAGCATTTCAGCAGCATCACTCACGATTCAGGTGCCACAAATTCACAATTGAAAACAAGCAACAGTGGGTAATTACAAATTCAGGTCTAGAATCCTACAGTGAACCCAATCCTACAGTGAACATAAAACAGGGAGTTGACGAAAGGAGCCTGCGCTTTCATGCTCGTTGTTGTTGTCCACGTCTAGATCATCAATTCCCTCATTGTTTCCTTTTTCTTACCGTATTCTGTTGCATACTGAGTAGTACTGCTAGTATCATCCATGCATGCAACCCAACTGAACATACTTTCTCTCTTGTCCTTGGCTCTGGCTCTTTCTTCTCCCTCTTCCTTAAACTGGACTTCCGGTGGCTGTTGCCGCTGGCAAGGCATCAACTGCGATGCGGCTGGTTGGGTCACCCGTATCTCATTGCTCTCCGATGGCCTCACACTCAAACAAGGTATTACATTTGCTTCATCAAAACTAGCACTTGAAAATCTCACACATCTCACCCACTTGAATCTCTCCCAAAATTCCCTACATCAAAGTGTTGCTTTCTTCTTGTCCTTGACTCATCTTGAGGTTCTTGATTTGAGCTCTAACCTTCTTTCTGGGGAGCTTCCAGTACTTTCTCTCTCATCTAGTATCCGAGTGCTGGATTTGTCCAACAATCAATTTACTGTCAAAGAAATGATTGATAACGACGAGTTATAACAAGAAAAATAAGAATATAGGAGTGAAAAAGAAAATTGAAGTTAAATTTGCTTGTTGCACTGAATGACTAATACACAGAAGATTGGGAAAGCAAATGAATTATGAGAACTCCATTATCTTAGAAAAAAAGGTAACATTTTTAGTTTCTACTAGATGGTGCCCGCGCGTTGCCGCGGTTTGCAATGACGGATATTCCCTACCGTAAATGCTTTGTTTGGATCAATTTTGGTGTTGAATGTCTACATTGATGTTATTTGCATGTAAGCATAGGTATAGTGTTCTTCTAGCAATACTGTTCAAGTTTCATAAGAACATGGTGAATGAGTTTATTATGGAAAGATTAAGCAAAACAGAAATGCATGAGAAACTGAACATAGATATGGTAATGTTACTAATATACATAATATATTAAACAAAAGCAGTACATGGTACAATACATGTCCCTCTATCAACAACGTTGTATCTCATGTATCAGAATAATAGAGGGTAACAAAAATAGGTTACATGTACTGTCAGTTTTCTAAACAAAATGTTGCCTATTTCCAGACAATGCTATACTGCATTTGTACTTAGAAGTAACCTTCGCTAACCTGTTAGCATCCAAAAAACAACATACATATGGCCATTGCTGATGAGCTGAATTTTCTAAACAAAATGCTTCGTATTGCCAGACAAAGCTATACTGCATTTGTACTTAGAAGCAACCTTGGCTAACCTGTTAGCATCCAAAAAACTACATACATATGGCCATTGCTTATGAGCTGAAAACACAAAAGGACCACATGATATCTACTCTTGCTTTGTCTTTGATTTGTTCTTGTTCCCTTGAGCTCTGGTACATATACATATACATTTAAATTGAGAGAAGATATCTTGAGAAAGGAATGAAATGCATGATATTGCAAGATATATAAATAGGTACTGAAATAGAAAACAAACGTATGGATGGGAATAAAAGAAATGCTCACTTTGATATGTCTTTAGACGTTCCTTCTCCTCTGCAAAATTCAAAGCATGTTTTAAATAGAGGATCAATTTAGTCATACACAGTATTAGATGAAGGTGGAAACATAAACTATTCTATATGATATCTACCTTTTTTGCTTCTTTTTCATCTCAATGTTTAAAAGTTCTTTGAGTGTTGCTTCTGTCCTTGGCTGCATCGCTCTTTTTGCAGGAGTCTGAACCTGAGGTGTTGTATTCTCTATGGCCATTTGTTCATCATTCTCACTCTGAGGGTAAACATCCTTCACTAAGAAGTCATCCCTAAGACCATAGCCAACCCGCCATACACGATACTTGTTTTTTGCCTTTTGTATTGCAAGCGGAATGTTATGCTTGTCATCTTCTCCTTGTTCATTCACCAGCTCCTCACACGTTACTCCAAAGAGGTTGTCTGCTGCTTTACCTATAATAGTAGCTGTTGTGGAGTCATCTTCGTCTTCAAGTCGTAATTCAAGCTTGTATCTGTGACAATGTAATATGTGGTATCAAATTTGTAATTATAGGCAACATAATAGATATACAGCAACAGAGGTAAAGCATCTGTATCATAGTAACAGATGACGTTTCAAACCTGGCAGAGTTTATAAAAGAGGATGATAAATGGAAACAGATATGATAAATGGATCATATGTATTTGAAGGAAGAAAATGAAGAATATGACGATGATCATGTTATTTTCAAAACATTGCATGTGTAAATAAAGATTCTAATTTTGGAGCTCACATAGGATGGCCAATTTGCTCTCCATGGTGTCCACAACAAAGCTTTCCAGAATTAAACTTCAGAGATTTGCTGCAGGTGGGGCAAGCCAGGTAATACCATCCGTCTCGAATGGTAAATCCTGTAATCTTTGCTTTGCAGGTAAATGTAGGACTCTGCAGCAGAATAAGTATAAATTTGGGAAGCATTAATTGCATCTTGATATTAATAAACGTTTTATAAGAATTTGTGGTAGCCTTTATGTGAAAAGGGAGTTAAATAAGAAACATTTGCAATCACAAAATTAACAGTGCTAGGGTCTAACTCGCATAACAATTTGAATGCAAAAAGTATAGTCTTATGAACTAATATAATGCCTCACTGCTTGTTTCAAAGAGCAGATATATTGGATCAGGTTTATAGTGGAATTCTTGAGTTTTACAAAAGGTTGGTTGTCACTAACAGTAGTAACCCCATCTCTCTTCCTTAGGGGAATTCTCGAGTTTCTTGGAATCAAGACATTCATGAACGGCTCCAATCTACCATCTCTGGAAACTTTGGCACTTCCCACCCCAAGTGACAGAGGGATGACATCCAATAGAGTGAACCGTTGAAGCTTCCCTAGACCTCTATACTTTTCAAAAAAGGATCTGAAATTTGTTTCTCTATATCATGTATGCTGTTTTTTTTTCTTTCTAATAAACTGTATGCAGTTGTTTCATGAAAAGTATTAACAAAATGTTGGAATGCTTTGGTTTGCAAAACAAAAATGCAAAACAATTATCTTTTCAAGTGTGCCATGAGCCATTATCTTTTCCATATCATAAATGAACTTGTGAAAAATAAGATGAAAAATGCAAACCTATGAACTATACGTATATTGCAGTAGTCAATTGCAAAATTATACCTTGTCCTTTTTTCCACTTTGTAGATTCAAAGCACTGACAGTGATTATATCCTGATCTTGGAGATCAGGAGCAGGTTGATGATGTCTAGCTGGTGCCGTCAAAATCTTTGGAGCATGATAAGGCTTGTTGAACCTACAATGATCAACAAAACAGTTTCAACTACTTTGACAAATTGGAAAGAAAGATCTTATTTTGTTGCAGCTTTATTATTTTACCTTGCTTTATATTCATCTGTCTCAGGAATGCTTGGATTGATAAACACACATGTACTCATCCCAGTATTAATAATAGCAGTATCTGAAAGATGCAGAAGATACTCATTTCGATAACAACTGACAATAATTCTTATACAATGACAACATGCATCAGCATGAGATAACTTTTTCATACCAAAGTATCTGACTTTTGTGCTTGTCAACACGATCATAACTGGAGGAGGTAGAGCATGTATCATGTCAGTGTCAAATTCAGATGCAAGTGTTCCCCACAAAGTAATCTTCAAATCTTGCTTCCTGTCAAAATTACAATCTATCCATTAGTCAAAAGGCTTATACATGGCTGACCTAAGTTTCTTATTAACTTCCATAAGGTCTTGCCATTATTCATTATAACGAAGTAATGAAGTACAAATTGGTTTAGCTGAACATGAAACAAAAACTAAATCATGGTAAAAAAAAAAAAAATGTCGAATGTAGCAGGACACACACTATGGATTTAGGTAAGATACACCTTGTATTTTGGATGTATATGAGACGCTTCACTGCAGGCCTACCATCAATCACCGTGTTCTCTGAGCCATACACCAGCTTCAAGCGACCAATCAAATCTAGATGATCAGAACAGAATCAAGAACACAAATAATTAGATGTAGCAATGTTGAAAAATTTAGGATAAGTGCATTTAGAAGATTAACATATGACAACTGGCCAAGTACACTATTGCTATGTAAACATATTTAGTGACCTGATGTAATGAATAACAATTAAATAACATGAGTTTAACAACAGCAGCAGAAACAGGTAAAATAAAGAATGTAAAAACAAAGATATTAAAATTGAAACCAATTTTCTATAAACAGCTGAAAGGACCAAGTACCTGTCAGAATTGTATCATTATTCTTACGCATAGGAACGTCATCGAAATCGACAAAGTCAAACCAATACTGAGGAATCGATGGAAGCAGCTGCGGCATAGGAAGGAACTGAGTTCTGTTGTTGAATAAAAGTTGCGCTTCATGCTGAATAACAATGTATTTGTCTTGGTTTTCCCTGGAGAAGAACTTTGAAATCTGGTAGACATTGCCGGCCAAGATTTTCTCCTTCACATCTTCATAGTCTACTTCTTTTATCAATGCATGAATCGCATCATTCTGTGCATAGAAAATTTAGCCAGTGAAAAGGGAAATATTGTTATAGATATACATGATAAATAAGACCTTGTTGTTGCTTACATGTTTGTCAACCAATACACATTGCAAGCCATCAAACCGTTCAACAGGGCTGAATATCTTCCCCCTCCACATCCGAGAGACTCGAACCTGTATGGTTATTCCATTTTGCATTGGTTGTATAGCTGAAATTGGAGTTATTGACAGTGCCATTGTTCTGTGTACAAAGATTTGATAACGAAAGCATATCAGCTGCATGACTTGATAACGAAATAGCTTGAATACAATTTAGACAAAGACATGATAAATATAACTTGGAAGATAAATGTTTTGTTCAAAGAGAATATGATCAATGTTATAGCTGTGAAAGAAAATATCTCTTAACATGGAACTCAAACAAAATTCAAATAGTTGTATAAAGAAGTGTGAACAAATAGACAGCTGCAAATCACATAGACTTTCAATAGGTAACATGGACGCATAGTTGAAAAATATCTGTTAATGAAAGGAAAGTTTGTTTTAGAAGATCAGAGAACATGCACGCAAGGGTTGCAGCGACAAACAACAATGACATGCATTGTTAAATATGACTGTTACATCTGAAGAACACTTGGTTTACCCATGCAAAGTTGAGAAATTGCAATGGTAATACAGATCTATAATCCAATCAAGTAAAAGCAAAGGAAACCTTCCGATTTAAAAGCACATGCACAAAAATCAAAACAATTGCAATAGGACGGACTTGGATCTGCATTGAATTTGACATGCATGTTACTTTCAAAGCATTAAACTAATGATCCATATGTTAAAGATGGTTTGTTTTACAATCAAACATGCAATGGTGTTTGAAAGGGGAATTTGATGATTCGATCACAGATTCTATTCTATGTTGAACAAAAATGCGGAAATCAAGTTCAGTACACACTAATAACTGACCTTCCACAAAGCTTACCTTTATATACGGTGCCAAACAAAAAAGAGTGTAAAGATTTGAGAGGTAGGTAAGGAATTGAAGACAAACACTCACTCTGTTGGCCTGTAAACTCAGACTGCAACACCGTAGTCTCCAACTTTAAGATCGCGACACATGCAGGTTACAATCTGAAAGCAGAGTTTGAGTAGAGAGAAGTGGTACTTGAATGATTGAAGGGAGGGAACGATTTTATAGAGTGAGGATGGAGGTGTGAATTGACCGGGGTACCCTTTGTAATTAGTTTATTTGTACATGATAATGGGAAAAAATATTATTGTGTCTCTAACAATGACACGTATCCTTCATTAGTGAACTATTCCACATATGTGACAACACGTAATTTTCCCCACATTTGTGTATATATGTATAGATGTATATACATTTTGTTGATACATATATATAATGAGCAAATGTAGTTGGTGTTCTTCACCTCGTGTTTTTCACTGTTTGAAATGGAGTTATATATTTTGTGTAAATAAAATTCATTTAAATAATAATTAAAATATCATATCAACAATTTTGATCACTGCATTTTTGTATTCACAAAACACTATAGTACATCAACTGACACAGAACTAACAAATGTGTATCCAAAGTTTAAAATGAATTTTTGATTTCTCATTTTTTTTGCTCATTTTTTTCGTTAAAGCAAATTTTTTGTAAGTATATATGTGATAAACATAATCATTAATATAGGAAAGGCAAATATCTTAAACATGTAAATTTTTCAACACATCTTTGTACACAATATTCTTTGTATATCTATTTGGCGTCTTCTCATTCATGATAACAATTTTGATTCCTTCTTTTGATGTAACTCTAGATAGAGCAACATATAGTTGTCCATGACTAAAAACAGGTTGAGGCAAATATAAACCAACTTGTTTTAACGATTGACCTTGACTCTTATTTATTGTCATCGCGTAACATGCTCTTATTGGAAACTGTCTCCTTTTCAAAACAAATGGCCACTTTAAATCGGATGCAGACAACACAATTCTAGGTAGAAAAACCTTATGATTTATATGAGTTCCTGTTAACACCCTAGCTTCGATGATCTTTTCAAAAAGATTTGTGATGATTAGTCTTGTACCGTTGCACAAACCATTTGTCTGGTTCAAATTTCTGAGCAGCATAACTGGCATTCCTTTTTTCAACACTAATTTATGAGATGGCAATCCACTCATTTCAATACTATTTAATAACTCTGGCGGATATGACATGCTTAGATTTGCTGCATTATCGTTTGTCAAGCTAATAGAATCACAACTTAGGTAAGTCATTGTAGCACCAGGGAGCAAACCTATTGCATAGTAATTTATGTCATTAACAGTAGTATTTTTAGGCGTAATGACAGCACGTTCTCTAATGTAGCTGATGCAATTGTAACTTTTGGTGAAATCTGGGTATGTGGCACAAAATATAGAACTAATTGGATCAACAGGGTTATCAATCAACATATCAGACGGTATTTCTATCCAGGATGCATCCATGTCGTTGTCATCATCATACACATCACACACATTTCCATCACCAACACGTAACAACCACTGCGCAAAATTTGATATTTGCATCTTTTCACATTCACTTGTTCCCTTTTTACGTAATCGCATATTCTCTGTTAGGTGAAAAACTTTAAACAATGGCCATAACAATGAACTGTTTATTGATGCATCTATTATTTTAGCCTTTGAACCATCAGTCACAACTGGTAATATTTGTCGAAAATCCCCGCCAAGTACAATAGGCATACCACCAAACGGCGGAACAACTCCACCTTGATAACGATATGATAATATATCCCTTAACGATGTATCCAAAGATTCAAAGCAACATTTATCTGTCATTGGCGCTTCATCCCAAATAATCAAATCAGTTTTTTCAATCAATTCTGCAAGATGCGTACCCTTTGTGATTGTTGAAATTGAACCATCAGTCAAATCAATTGGTATTTTAAATCTAGAATGAGCAGTTCTTCCATTAGGCAATAACAGTGATGCAATGCCTGATGAAGCAACTGCCAAGACAATTTTTTTTTCAGATCTAAGTCTACTAATGATGGTGTGCCACAAATATGTTTTCCCAGTTCCTCCATGGCCATGCACAAAAAAAAGCCCCTCACTTTTATTATAAACCACATCAATTACAGTTTCATATATTAATCTCTGACCATCATTTAGTTCTGATACCAAGCTTAGATGCTCTTTCTCTAAAGCAACACAGTCATAGTCTAACTCCTCCCTTAATTGTTTGTTTCTCAGTTGAATCATCTTTTCTTTATCTGGCAATGGCAAATGGTATTTTGCTAACGATGACCCTACATTACTCAGAAGTAGTTCCAACTCAAACAATAAAGCATTATGAAGCTCTGATTCAGGTATATCGAGATGTTGCATCATAAACTCAGAGCGAACATTGTACAAAATGTCATCACACATATGACGCCAATATGTTTGAAAAAGGCGACGTGGATTTGAGACATCACAATGCATAATAATTGTCACAAACAAATGACGCAATTGAGATGATGTTGCTGTCGGCACAGCCTCTGTCAAAGCATCTGACCACTCTTTGTCATCTCCTAATAAACCAAGGGCACGACATGCTTCTTGATACGTAGAATAAACAACACCACATATTGTACGAACAGATTCAAAACTTTTACAACCCTTACGTGTGTTTAGAAGTAATCGCAAATAATACAATTCTCCACTTGTTGGGTGGACATTTGCCAACCGACCTAACACGTATCCTCTCTGTCGTGGATTCCAGCATTTTGCATCATTGTCCCAAACAAACTGAGAAGGAAACTCTGCATATGTTAGTCTATTTGCTACATCCTTAGTCTTCTTGTCAACATTTGCCCTAAACCATGCTGTAAGCATAGTATCTTTTGATCCTTCTCTGGAAATAACGGATGCAAGTGGCTGATTTTGGCCAAAAACTATACGTTGTTGTCCAGACAAATGTATTTTTAACAATTCAACAGGTGGATGGCGAGAATGAATCGGATACTCAAACAGTCTCCATGCAGCTTCAGGCGCAGATATATACCTACAATTCAAGTACATTGCAATTTCATCACTAAGATCAGATTGGAAACCAACCCTTGCTCGATCTGGCCCTTTGCTTATATATTTGAACAAATATTTTATCAACATTGACTGACAACATGATTCTACATTTATATGTGCATTATACCTTAGCAAAAGTTCAGCATTATAAGGAACAACAAAGCCATTATCAACACACACATCATTCTTCATGACAAATTTGGAGGGATCATCACGACGTCTGTACACAGGAAATTTATTTGTCTCAAACAATGTCATTTCTGTGTAATCTTTTGGAAATGATTTCTTGCATTTATTTGATCGCATACATGGTGACTTAAGATTTAAGACACCACATGGACCATGGATCATAAACTGATTCACAATGTTATACAAAATTGGATCCAATTCCTTATCAGGTATCTCAGCTGATATTATTGAATCAATATCAGCACCTGAATAACATTTATTGTTCTCAGCCAACCAAAATAACATATGAGAATGCGGCAATCCTCTTTTTTGAAACTCGGTCGTTGCAACATCTGCATATTATATTATCAACAAATAAGGATTTCAATATGCAGCAAGGCAAACAAAACACTTTAAACAGAACATACCTGCAATGATCTTACCAAATGGCTTTCCAGACTTGACATACTCAATAAGATCATCGTGTTTCATTTTAAAAATCCTTGCCACAACATCAGGACGATCTTCTGTTTTCTTACCATGTTTGTTTTGTAATGCTCTTTCAATTTCAGGCCATTTTGGATTGCAAGTAAACGTAATGAACAAATCAGGAGGACCATATTTCCGACAAAGAGCCATAGCATCATGGTAATGCTTGATCATATACCGTGGGCTCCCAGTGTGAGTGCTAGGTAATATAACTCTTTTTCCAACATTCTCACCATTGTTATCCCCTCTTAATGAAGCATCACATATACCCTCATATGTCTCACTCCTAATATCCCGTTGATTTTGCCTAATATAAAACAATCGGTCTTCTTCAACATTTGCATATGCATCAACTAAAAATTGCTGAAACAATCGGCCTCCTTTTAGTAAAGTAATTGATTCATTTGCACGTTCATGTATTTGGTAAGAAATGAAAGCACGCATGGACAATTTAGTTCTTTTACGCACCACATTGTCCTTGCCAGGTGATAATTGCAACCCAAGGTGATAACCATCTTCACCATAAGGGAATAACACTGGGTACTGAAATGACATGAACTTTGGATGCAATCTCGAAACCCGTTGTAAACCACTATCAATTCCTTCAACAACAATATCTCTTTCAGGTTCATACAATCCAATATCACCAACAATGAGCCCAGCAACCTCAGAGCTACTTGGTACATCATATTGCCTGTCACTTGCCACTTCACTATCAATAATTGTTAGATTAAAAGAACGCAAAGAGTCATCATCATACTTGGCTCGGATTGACCGGTAATATTGAACCAATTCATTGTTACCATCAAACATGTCAATCAACTTACTAATAACATCAGGATCCAAACCATCGATAACTCGTTGTCGATTGACAACTTCATTCTCAGTATCATGTATATACAACTGTGCAAATTTTGGACATTCACCCTGTGGAGGCACCAATGAACCCATAAGATGATAGATTTGACCACTAATTTTAAAGACATAAGGACCATGGCCATCATTAACTGTTATGTCCACATTAGCTCCTATAGATGTAAATGCGAACATTGTGTTATAACCCCGAATATTTTTCCTGAAATTCACACACTCTGTACCATTATTGGGATCAAGAAGGTATTCTAAAAATCTGGAGTCGGTTTAACAAATGGTAACCTAATCCGACCTTCTTGGCAGCAACCTGTGTAGATGGGCCTAGCATCACGTGGAACATGCTTCGACTCGGGCAACCAAAATAACGCATCACAATCAACACACACATTTGTCATATCTCCAAAATCTACATATGTGGGTCTGAGAGCTGCAAACAAAGTAGCAGACAATTTCAAACACAAATTATACAAACTCAACTTAGACAACACAATACAAAAATACAACTACTCCAACACAAACCTCTTGCTCTTCTTTTCCTTTGATAAGATGCTTGTCCAATATTAACCTCATGCATCCCCAATGCATCAATTCCTCTATCAAGTGAACAATTTCCATTATCATTCAGGATAACAGCACTTGCAGTTGATGAGCTTGCATGAGATGCAGCATCAATTTCCAAAGCAGCTAACCTAACACTACTAAAGCGCCCCGTCTTTCTACCACGACCGCTGCCACTTTCCATTTGGCTAGTTGTGGAAGGAAGAATGCAACGCAGATGATGATCAGAAAGATCAAATGCATAACCAGTGCATTCATTGTCCCGCACCCTCTTCTTTCGAGGCATGCCGACCTGACAATGTTTAGCAAAACATAGTGAAGACTAATCAAATAACTGAGGAGATAACATTGATTTCATAAGACACTACTGGAAAATAGCAATTAGGAGACAACTATTTCGCCTCCTAAAGTCATATATTTCGTCTCCTAAGTACTTAGTAGACAAAATGTTCGTCGACTAAGTTATATTTTACTTTTTAGTTTACAATATATTTTCTTTTTATTTTATTTTTCATTTAATTTAATTAATTAATTTCTTTTCTAAATAAGGGAATTAGGGGTTTGGGTAATAGTGACCTTTAGATCTGGTCATCTAGTGTTCATTACCTTATACATATTTACATAATTACCTTATACATTTTCCTAAGGTTTCATTACCTTATACATATTTACATAATTAAAAAATTATTAATTGCAATTAATATGAATATTGTCAAATGTTTTCTTCCTTGTTAATCGTTTTATATGTATAATCGTTTTCAAAAGACTTATGTTTAAATAAATGCATGTTTAAGTTTTTTGTTAAAATATATACTAAATAAAATAAAATAAAAAAAGTGATAGTCACTTTTATCGTCCATATAAGGTCAAATTCTCCCTAAAAGTGGTAGTCACTTTTATGCATGCTCGATTTTAAATCTATGAGTAACAGATCTTGAGAAATTAATGAGAGATATAAAAGGAGGGAGTCAAGGGTGTGCTTAAATAAAAAAGTCTACAACAAACATAAATTGCATTTACCAAGGGGGCACAAAAATATGAACGCAACTACAAACATACCTCCAAATTTTATGTATTGCCCTCCCAACAAAGGGTTCAACAGTAACCAAATCTGCAATTCCAAAGTAACCGTAAGGATAGATGCATAACAACATTATAAAAGCATTTTAAAAAATTAACGGAAACTACTCATTTGATGAAAGGATGGCACAATATTACCACCAAAACAACTCAAATACTTGAAATGTAGTATGTGGCAAGATCAAACTGTATCCCCACACCAAATCAAAAAAATGCATTAAATCAGTGGCAAGTTCTTACACTTCAATGCACCATATCATAATATTATCCTCATAGTGATCATAATAATTTTTGCCCCTGAATATCCAGAAGTGACCATTATAAAAGCTATCAATAGATATGAAAAAAGTTCCAAACTGAAATCCACTTACAATTATACCTTTATCTTACATGGAAAATTGCAATTATACCTTTGCATTGTTTATCGTTTAAACTCAAACTTATATAATACATATATGACCTTATATGGACAATTGCAATTCCAAATGTAATACAAACAACCCCAAAACAAAATACATGACCAGATGACATCCAAAATGTAAATTGAAATATATGATAGATATCAAAATCCTATATAGACACCAATATTCTTAAAGCAGACAAACTCATAACCATACAGCCAGACCACATCGAATGACATGAAATAAAAAAGTATTCTTTAAACAGCTGGTTCTCATTGTAGTAAACTGCGAACCTCATCAAGACCAAAATATGAATACATTGAAAGAGTTCAATGCAAACCAAACCATTAAGATATGTAAGTAAAAAATATATAAGTCAATACCTGTCCTGGCACTGAGGATCGCCGCTGAAAAAAAACAAAGAAACTTCTGCAAAACAGCCAAACACCCAATTTGATTAAACCAAAGAAATAAGCAACATGCAAGCCAAATCACAAAATTAAACAGCTAATCTAACCAAAAGAACCGAGAAGTACCTGAGAGAATGAAATTCTTCTTCTTTGATACTATATATTAATTTTTCATTAAAAAAGCTTAACAACCTTGATCCCATATTGACAGAATAGCAACAACCCAACTTAAATCATAAACAAAGCACTGCAACTATGACTATTGTAACAAAAAGTAGAATCACCAGAACTACACAATTCACCACAGAATCAACAACCCAACCTATCAACAATCCGACCACCTACGAAACAACTAATTAAGATGGAAATCAGATGGAAAACCTAACATTAGAGTTACATCACACACACACACACACAAAAAAAACAACATTACGGTTTCACAACCATCACACACAGACCACCACAAAATCACAACACCGACACGACCCACACAATCCCAGATCATACCCATATACACAAAACAAAGCACAACAAATGCAAAAACATACACCTACAAAGATAAGACAATAAAAGATAACAAACCATCAAACCGAGAGAAACAACCCAAAGAAAAAATCCAGCTCAAACATCAAACCAACCACACTTACCCGATACATAACAACACCACAGGAAACAGCCCCAAAAACCCAGATCAGAAACAGAGAAGTGAGCAAGCAGAGATACAGAAAAGGCAACCCAGAGCCGAAAGCAAACTCAGCTTAATTGGCTTAGACACGCAAGCCCGACGACGTCCTTTAACACCGGCATAGGCGGCGCCGGCGTCGATCTCTGATCAGGAGTTGACGGAGAGAGAGAGTCGGAGACAGAGAGAATTTAGATCGGGGGAGAGGTGAGGACATGTATTGCTGTGGAAGACTTGATCGAACCAGAACCCAGAATCAAGTTTTGTAGAAGAATAAGATAATGGCTCCTCATCCTAGATCTTGATCAAGTCAAACAACTCGGTCGTGCAAGAGAAGACAACAACAATTTGATGGCAAGGTTTGCAATCAACAGGTGCCAAAGCAGATTGCAAATCGGGCAAGAGTGGCAGTTTTGCAATTTTCTGCAAACCGGGGGCAACACCATAATTTCCACAGCTGAATGAACAGTTGTATTCCCTTCCTGCTATAGTATATAGAATGGCATCACAAGAAATCTACCATTCAATGAAAAGAAAATAATTCAGTTGATCACACAGCATACCTGGACAAAGAAATAGAGTTGAACTTGGTTACTTCCTGCAATGGAAGTCAGAAGCTGAGCTAGAGACTTAAAAATCTGACATTCGATGTTCTGTTGCATCAAAATAGGAAAAAAGAAAAAGAAAAGAAGATTACAGGGGAAATAAAAATGAAAAGTAACATTCTAGGAACTTGCATTACTAGAGTAAAGAAAACGAAACAATCAACAACTTTAAGTATTCTGCATAATTTTGACTTTTTGTTGTTGTTCACATTATGACTGATAACAAAGAAAAATAAGAATGAAAATAAAAATGCTATTTTAATTGTGCTTCGTGTTGAATTGTTTTAAAAGAGTGGGAAGAATAAAAATTGAATCACAGATATTAATTGATCAAATCAGTTTTTGCCCACTTGCTGCCCAACAACATACAGAAGAAAAGAGCAAACTAAGTAATACGTCAATACCTGCCAAGTAGAGTTTTGTATAGGTGTGGATCATTGAGTTGGACTCGGTCAGAAGTGGAGGCTGAAAATGAAAATTGGTTCCTGCTTTTGAAGGCTTCGAAGAGATCGGAAGAGGTTGAAAATAAAAGCTTGGGGCAATCCACCACCATCAAGCGTTCCAATGAAGGACACTCAATATCAACGGCAGCAATTGCACCATACAAATTAGGAAGATTCTTCAAAACCAAGTTCTTCAGTTTGGTAGAACCGTCTTCTCCTTGTTCACTGCTTCCGTTACTCTTTCCAACAAAGGGCAATCCTCTACAAGAAGGTCTTCCAATGAACAAGACACTCAGCTACATCAGATGCGAACAGACTTTGCAGCAGATCGCAATCGTACACGGTCAAAATTTTAAGACTCTGGAACATTGCACGTGGGGCAGGACCACTACATATGCTTCTTAGTGCTCTTAGAGACAACAAATGCATCTCTCTCAGTTTTGCTTGTTCTGGCTCAACCCCTTCACATCTGAACACATATTCCAATTTAAACATCCCGTTTAAATCTAGTTTCTCCAGATTTGGTAGTCTCTGTGCAAATTCTGATACACTCTTCAAACTCTCACCTAAAAGCACATGAAACACCTTAAGATTTGAGAGAGACCCAGGTGGTAGCTCACCAACACACAACTCCTCCAGGTGGATCAGATCTATCAGATGCAACTCTTCCAAATTCTGAAACACGGGTCCTGTTTCAACTCGTCTTGTTGTGTTCATCAACTCTTTCAAGTACACATAAGAATCAGAACATTTCCCACCAACTGTGAGATGCTTGAGTTTATGTAACCTCCCATGGTCATATTCCATAACAATGTCACTCATCCCTCCACAGCGGTCATACTTTAGCTTCTCTGTTTTCTCTGTCACCGCTTTGATAAACCAATCAGGCAAGGTACTGATGGTTGCTCCATTAAGATACAAGGATCTTGAATTAGGATCTCCACGTTCGTATGCAAGGACCTGGATCGAGTGTTGGTGCATCTGCCGATGATAGTTATACAAAAGTAATCCCAAGCTGGTGCGACCTCAACATTTTTAAGGATGAAACCTTCATCGGATAAGCCAACCTGCAATATTTTCAAATTTGATAAACCAGCTAACTCATCAAACCTAATAATATTGGTTCTTTCTGTTGGTCCCTCAGCTACACACGACCCGTCCTCTTCAAATCCACAGTACACCATGTACAATTCTTCTAATTCTTGCAACTTTGATATCACTTTAGATGGAATTGTAACCATTCCTACCTCATTGAATTGTGACCAAGAGCGATTGACGTCCAAAATCCTTAGATTGGTCAAATGTCCTATTTCTCTCGACAATTGCCCCCGAGACAGTCTCTCATACTAAGAATTTCAAGCTTGTTGAGTTTCCCCACAACGGAAATGTCGATTAATTTGTGGTAGAAATTTAAATACAAAGCTTGGAGGTTGGTGAGGAGACTAAATGATTGGGGTAATACGGAAATACTAGTGTTGCTAAGATCCAGGACCCTTAACTCTTTCAGATTCTGGATCAACTTTTCTGGGATCTCACTTAGTTCAGCATTCCCGTTTAGTAATAAAATCTGGAGATTTGGACATACCAACTCTTCAGGTAGCTTGTGAATTTCGTTCCTCATTAGTGAAATAGCAGTGCAGCGTTGATGTAATCCGCGTGGTGGCCAATCCTTTAAACAACAGCCAGCCTTCACAAAAAACCGATGCCCATCTTCAGATTGTGCAATATTCAGGGCTGTATCTCGGATGACATCATGCATCTTTACACATCCTTTTTCTGGCTATCCAAAAGCAAGCTAGAACCTTTCAGGTACTTGACCACTGTAACTAATTTTCCTCTGGCTTCTTCCATTGTTTGGGCATCTCGAAACAATCTTTTTCCGATTGCGTACCGGAACAAGTCTTCTATTTCGATGTCATCGTCTTCTGGGAACAGGCAACAGAGCAAGAAGCATGACTTGTGGTCTTCATTTCCAAGTAATCATAGCTTAATCGTATACATCTGAATGCATTTTCCACATCTTCCTCATGGTTAAGATTGACTTTTTGCGACTGCTTTAGTCGTTCAGCTGCCTTCTCCCATTCCTCCTGGTCCTCATCTCCGAGTGCCCTTGCAACAGCTATCAATGCAATCGGTAGACCCTTACACTCTCCAGCTACCCTCCTTGCCACTTTCTCAAATGAGGTGGGCTCAAAAGAAATTGTTCCTGCATTTCTCACGAACAAGGTCCAAGAATCTTGATCTGAGAGAACTTTGAGGCTGATCTTTTCATGGCACTTCATGGCATTACAGACATTCAATCTCCTGGTGGTGAGTAGCACTTTGGACTTGCACTGTTGAAGCTCATTGTAGGTGGGAATCCCTATCTCTGACAACTCTGTTCTCTCCCAAACATCGTCCACAATTATCAGGAGTTTTTCTTTTCTCATGATCTCCTTACGCAACTTATCTGCTCTTCCAGCTTCTGTCTTCTCATTTAATTCGAAGCCCAGCAGATCTGCCAATGTGTCTTGAATTTTTTTCAAGTCAAGGTTTTGGGATACGACAGCCATAATCCAATGGTTAAAAATACCATTTCTGCAGGCTTGTGCAGCTACATGTCTCACCATGCTTGTCTTTCCAATGCCGCCCATGCCATAGACACCAACGGCAGTAACCTTGTCATCTGTTAACGCCTTCATAACCTTGCGCATGGCTTCTCTTGTTCCTTCATATGCTTGGAAATCTCCTGTGGATTCAATTGGATCAAGTGGTACTTTACTGCGGAGAATTCCACAATCTTGTCAACAAGTTCACTCTGAGTCCTACAAGGAAGAATTAAAGAGTTGCAAAGATTAAAAAAATGAAGTGTTAAATATATATAGAATTGAAATTGAAGGCACAATGCTTACTTGAAATCATTTGTATTCCACCCTGAGATATTGGCCACTTTGCTTAAGGCAACCCTCCATTGATTCACCTTCTCTGATTCATGTCGCCCAGAGGTATCGTGCTTAGAGAAAGCTTCTTTGAAACTGTTCTTCTGAAATCGGACATCCGTACGATCAACTTCAAAAAAAAGTGGCAAAATTCTGCTCTCTTCCATGGATTGACAAATCTCTCGAAGTTCCTCCAAACACCAAGAAGAGAAGCGTAATTTTGCGAGAAAATTACGATTGCAAACCTTGACTTTAATTGCCTGTATGAGTGTGGGAGAAATAACATCCCTACTTCAAGTCCATGCTCATGCATGAACGTTTTAATGCCACTTCTACTAAGTCGATTGCAGATCTCGTTTGCAATCCCTTTGCGAGTGTCAGGACCCTGAAACTCAAAAAGACATCATACTTCCAGCTGCGAGCTGACGATGCCTTGCGCATGGCTTCTTTTGTTGCTTCATATGGTTGGAAATCTCCTGTGGATTCAATTGTATCAGGTGGTACTTTACTGCAGAGAGATTCCACAATCTTGTCAACAAGTTCACTGTGAGTCCTATAAGGAAGAATTAAAGAGTTATAAGGATTAAAACAATGAAGTGTGGATAAAGCATTTACGATAAGAAATTCAAGAGAAGAACTTGAACACCTTCGGAAAATAAAAGTCTGAATTCAATCCTAATCCTTCAAAGTTCAAAGAAAGAAACTGAGAAGAAAAGGAATGACATATGAAGTTGATGACAGCAACATACCTTCTTTGTTCATTATCCAAATGTTGTTGATGATTGAGTTTGAGTTGGACTTTGAGGGGGTCAGATGTTGAGAACTGGGGGCACCTCTCAACATTTAAGGACTCCAATAAAGGGCACTCAATAGCACTTTCACTACTACCGTAAAACCTTGTGAGTTGTGGTAGCTTTATCAATGCTACGTTCTTCAACTTTGGAAAAACAATCTTGCTGTCCATTGTATCCTTGTTTGCCTCAACTGCTCTTTCCAATAATGGGCAACTCTCTACTGAAAGATCTTCCAATTGCAAAAGACACCGAGCCACATCAGCTGTGAAGAGAATTTTCAATTCAAAGCACCCAGAAACTACCAAACTATGAAGATTCTGCAAAATGGTACAAGGAGCAGGACCATTCCATATCTTTATTAGTTTCCCTAGATTCTCCAATCTCATCTTTTTCAATTCTGTCAAAATAATCTGTTCTAAGTTAAGCCCTTCACATCCGAAAACATATTCCAGTTCATCTATCTCTACACAAATCAGTTCTTCCAGATTTTTTAATCTCTGCAGCAACTGTGACGGTAGGAGTGCATCCACCAATTCATAACAATGTTTCACCTTCAATAACCTAAGATTGCATAGAGACCCCTGTGGTAATTCGCCAACACACAACTCCTCCAGGCAATCAACTTGAACAAGATGCAACTCTTCCAAATTCAGAAACACAGGTTCATTTTGAACTTGTGTTACTGTATTCATCAACACTTTCAAGTTCTCACTGGGCCCAATCACAGATAAATACTTCAGTGCATGTAATGTGCCACAGCCATATTCCACAAGAATGTTCTTTAATCCGCTACACATTATGTACTGTAGTTTCTCTGCTTTCTCTGTCACCGCTTTGATAAACCAATCTGGTAAGGCATTGATGGTTGTATCAAGAGTCAAGGCTCTTGTAAAAGCGGGTGAAGAACTTGAAACCAAGGACACTTTTCTGATTGATGGGTCTCTGCCGATACAAATATCAAAGTTTACCCAATTTGGAACATCCTTCACATCTCTAGGCAAACATTTAGCATCAGATATGAAAACCTTCAAAACGTTTAGCTTTAACAAGCCAGTTAACTCATCAAACCCCACAATATTTTTTTCTCCTGCTCCCTCAATGTTACTCCCCCAGTCTGCAAAATTACACTGCATGTATAGTTCCTCTTAACAATTTAAGTTTGCCTATCACTTTAGACGGAACATTATCAACACAATCACCAGTGAAGTCTAACATCCTTAGATGGCTCAAATCTCCAATTTCTTTCGGCAGTTCCACAAGAGGAAGTTCTCTCATACTAAGAATCTCAAGTTTTTTTAATTTTCCGAGTATGGATATATTATCTATGGTTGACAAGCAACCATCTAGATACAAGGTCTGGAGGTTGATCAAGATAAGGAATGATGTGGGTAGAGAAGAAATTCTGGTTCGGCTTAGATCTAATACCCTCAACTCATTCGGACTTTCAAAGAAATGGTCTGGGATCTCATGCAACCAAACATTACTTTGCAGAAACAAAATAAGGAGTTTCGGACATACCAACTTTTCAGGAAGCTTGCAAATTGTATTCCTAATTAGTGAGATAGCAGAGTAGCCTTCAACGGCACTAATACTTGGCCATTCCTCTAATTGACAACCAGCTTGGACAAAAAACTCAGATGTCGAAATCCTTCTGGCCACATCCCGAATGACACCATGCATCTTTACACATCTGTCCTGTTCAGTTTCCAATAGCAAGCTACAATCTTTAAGGTACTTGACCACCAAATGTGCAGTAACTCTGGCATCTTGCATTGTGCGGGATTCTTTAAACAATCCTTTCCCATCCCATATTTTAGCAAGTCTTCAATTTGGATATCATAGTCTTCTGGGAATAGGCAACAAAGCAAGAAGCATGACCTGGCATCATCAGTATCTAAGTAATCATAGCTTATTTAATACAATTGAACACAACTTCAAGGTTGGCAGATTGAGAAGCCTCTAGTCGTCGAGCTGCTTTCTTCCAGTCATCCAAACACTTACCATCAAGTGCCTTGGCAACTGCTATCAATGCAACAGGAAGCCAGAACAAGCTCTAGCTACCTTCTTTGCAACATCACAAAAATCGGACGATGCAGACAACATTCTTGCTTTGGTCATAAATAAGGTCAAAGAATCTGCTTGTGACAAAACATCAAGAGAAATGTTTGATTGACACTCCATGGCGCAACAAACATTATGTGTCCTTGTGGTGAGTAGGACTTTGGATCTGCATCTTTGAAGCTCGTCGTAGCTGGAATTCCAATGTTGGATAAATCTATTCTCCCCCGAATGTCGTCCAAGATTATAAGGATCCGATTTCCTCTCCTTATCTTCTGCATCAATCTACGAGCTCTTCCAATTTCTGTCTCCTCAAATATAAAGCCCAACATTTCTGCCAATGTGCCTTGAATTTTTTTCAAGTCAGGGTTTTGGGATACAACAGCCATAATTCTATGGGTAAAAGTACCGTTTTTGCAGGCTTGTTCAGCTACATGTCTCACCATGCTTGTCTTCCCAACGCCGGCCATGCCGTGGACACCAACGGCAGTAATCTTGTCATCTGTTAGCGCCTTCATAACCTTGCACATGGCTTCTTTTGTTGCTCCAAATGCTTGGAAATCATCTGTGGATTCAATTGAATCAAGTGACACTTTACTGCGGAGAGATTCCACAATGTTGTCAACAAGTTCACTGTGAGTCCTACAAGGAAGAATTAAAGAGTTTTAAGGATTAAAAAATGAAGTGTTAGGTAAAATATATATATAGAATTGAAATTGAAGGCAAAATGCTTACTTGAAATCATTTGTATTCCACCCTGAGATATTGGCCACTTTGCTTAAGGCAGCCCTCCATTGATTCACCTTCTCTGATTCATGTCGCCCAGAGGTATTGTGCTTAGAGAAAGCTTCTTCGAAACTCCTCTTCTGATATCGAACATCAGTAGGATCAACATGATAAAAAAGTGGCAAAATTCTGCTCTCTTCCATGGATAGACAAATCTCTCGAAGTTCCTCCAAACACCAAGCAGAAGAAGCGTAATTTTGCGAGAGAATTACGATTGCAAACCTCGACTCTTTAATTGCCTCTATGAGTGCGGGAGAAATAACATCCCCTACTTCAAGTCCATGCTCATCCATGAACGTGATAATGCCACTTGTACGAAGTCGATTGCAGATCTCGTTTGCAATCCCTTTGCGAATGCGAATGTCAGGACCCCTGAAACTCAAAAAGACATCATACTTCCAGCTGCGAGTTGATGATGATGAAGAGGAGGAGGCCATTGAAAACCAGCAACAAAGAAACTAATTTCCAGAGAGATGCAAATAAGGGAGGAGACGTAGAAGACCGACTGTGAGAGTGTGAGACTGTGACTATGAGATTTTGAAACAAGGTAGCTCATAACACTTCTGATATGAGATTTTGAAACAAGGGCAATTCAGTTTAAAAAGAATTCGACTGATCACTTCACTCTTACTAGATAGGTTTCTCCGATATCTGTTGAAATCCTTGTCATTGCCGATTGAATTGGAATGGTGACATAATTATGTAATTTGCTTTTGAAATAACATAAATGGGTGGATTTATTTGTTTATTGGATTGAAAAATGTAAGGATGAAATTTATTTATTACTAATTTATTATATTAAGGTGGTCACAGCATTGGATCAACTTTAACTTTCTCATCCATAAAAAGACGCTGAGACTGACCAAAGAACCAATAATTTCCCTTACTTTAGTGGCAGTCGGTATCAGTCTCTGCTTTCTAGTCTTTTATGCCTGAAAGCTAAAGTCTCTGTGTAAATAGTTCTTACTTTATACATACCGAAGCATTCAAATTTCAATAAATCCCGTTCATGTCCCCCACTCACTGACTCACTATCTTTTCTTACTAGCATTTCTTGACAATGGATATTGACAGCAACTTCCTACTCAATTCACTGGAAGTCTTGACAAGATCATTCAAACTACCCATGGATATTTACAGCAACTTCCTACTCAATTCACTGGAAACTTCCAGAAACTTCCCACAGACATGTATCATCAATATTTACATCAACTTTTTCTGCTCAATTCACCGGAAACAACAAGCTAGAGAGCCAATAATGTCTCCTGTTGCAGGTGATTGCCTCACTGAACCCACCAAAAGTAAAAGCTTGTGGAAATTATTGGTGCTTATGGGTCCTATGGTATCAGTCTCTGCTTTCTACTCTTTTTATGACTGGAAAACTAAAGTCATAAAAAGATATTGGGTATTTCCAGATACCTTTCCTCAAAGTATTGCTCCGTCTGTGGTAAGTCGAATGATTTGCTTGATTCTCATTAATTTTATGTCTCCCAAAGCATGTTCTCCCCACGTTTTAAGATCTGCCATTGTTTTTACAGGTAGTTCCTTGACGATTCTTTATCTACTCGGAGAAGCTCGTTTTTGCAGTTTTCTTTAAGGTTAGATTTCAACAGCTTTGTGATCTTCTATATATTACGATTTAATTAGATAAGTCTGTATTAGTTGAGAATGAATATTGTTATGCAATGCTATTCTGATTTTGATGATAATACAATTGCGTTTTGTGTTTTTGATGCTATCAAGAATGTATTATGTAATTATGTTGCTATTAGGAATGGCTTTTGTGATTTTGATGCTTGTTTGAATGAGAAACATAAGCTTTTGGTTGTAACTGAATTGAAGAAGAAACAAATAACAGGTGATCGATTATTAAAAACAAAAACTTGGGGTCTTTGCTTGTATTTCTTTGCTGAGGCTCAAACATCTTACTTGGGTTAGTTTTTATGGTAAGGAACTTGACAGGTTTATGATTAGGGCCCTTACAATTATTTAGCGATGTAGCTGCATTTATAATATTGGCAATTCAATCTGGTACCTTAGATTAAAAGGGTGATAGCATGTTTATTAGATTTTAGTGATTGTGTGGTAGATGACATCTTACAAATGAATCATAATATTCTGGTTGACAACTGAAAGAGCTTACATTCATTCAAACATCGTTTCCAGAAAGAGAGAGGATCAAATATAGGACAGAGCTTACAGTCAATTTTATTTGAATAGTCCATCCTAGTGGATTTCTCATAAAGTTTCTGATGTTCATAAGTAAGTTTTGATGTATCATATGTATGTGGCTGTGAGCTATAAAGTTTCTGATGTTATGAATATACTTTTTGCAATGGTGACTATTTGTAAAATAGTATATTTAATCTATCTTCTTTTTTCTTTTCTATTCATCTTTCTTTTCTGTTGTGTAAATGTTACTCATGTTTAAACATGTATGGCAGTTATGGATGTTGATGGCATGTTAATGAGATTGAAACGAAAGCGTGTGAATGATGATGATCCCCGTCTCTTCCTCCTGACCCGGCATATCGTCCTTCATTATCAACAGCTGAAATATCAATATCGGAGGCTAATCAGCAGGAATCGGTAGACCTCGATCCCTCTACATCATCAGCTGAGTCATCATTCATGGGTGCTCTCATGCTGGAAAACCCTGAGCCATTATCAGAGATTAATCAGGAATCTATGAACCTCGATCCCTCTTCATCTCTTCTTTCACTCGCTCCTCCGCAGACGTATGACGTTTTCTTGAGTTTCAGGGGTGCAGATACTCGTACGAATATTGTATCCCACTTATACCGTGAATTGAAAACTGTGAGAGGGATTAAAACGTTCAAGGATGACAGAGAGCTTGAAATAGGGGACCCTATTGGTGTGACTCTGCTAAAGGCAATTGAAGAATCAAAATGTGCAATTGTTGTTTTGTCAAAAAACTATGCTCAATCTGCATGGTGTTTAGTGGAGCTCGCAAAAATTTGTCAATGCATGAAAGACAACAACAGAATTCTACCACTTTTTTATCATGTCGAGCCTAGTGATGTAGGATTTCAGAAGAACGATTTTGCAGATGCTTTCACTAAGCACGATAAGCGGCAAAGTCCAGAAGAGGTGAAGGAGTGGAGAGAAGCTTTAAAAACAGTTGCAAAAATCTCTGGCTGTGATACAAAGGCTCACAAGTAAGCACGATGAGACCATCTCAATTACCAGGAATTAATCGTATTTACTATGTGCTTTTGGATTTACAGGAATTAACTCACATGATGATTTTGACTGTAATCCTTGCAGGGATGAAGCACAAGTTATTGAAGCCCTTGTGGAACGTGTGTGTAGTATAGTGCGGCCTATTGAAAATGAGTTTATTATTTGCTCCCCAGATTTTGAAACCGTTTGAGGCAACAAGAGAAGCCATGAACAAGGTAATGGAGGCGCTCAAAAATGAAAAGTTCACTACCATTGGAGTCCACGGCATGGGTGGCATCGGAAAGACAACCATGGTGGAACATGTTGGTGTAGAAGCCCAAAAAGTGGGCTTTTCCGTGAGGTGATTATGGCTAACATATCCAAAGACCTCAAATTGGGCAAAAAACCCGACTTGCGGGAGATTCGAAATAAATTGGCAGACGTGTTGGGTCTCAATTGGATGCTGAGAAGGGAGACTTTGGAAGAGCCTGCCAGTTGAGGGACAATATTGAGTAAAGATCGGATTCTATTATCTTGGACAACATTTGGGAAGGGGAAAAGAGTCTGTTGAAAAACATAGGAATTCCTGAATACAATTTGCTTAAAACACGCAATTCCAAGGTCCTACTCAACACAAGGAGATTGAAAGTTTGCGGTAGCATGGGCTGCGAAGAAAGCATTCCTCTCAATACCTTAAATGCCGATGATTCTTGGAAGTTGTTTGAGAAGACAGCAGGACGGTCTTTAGAAACACCAACCGATTTGTATGTCATTGCAAAGGAGGTAGCAAAAGAATGTGCTGGTCTTCCAATTGCGTTGGTAGCAGTTGCAAAGACACTTGGGGGTGAAGACCTCAACCAATGGAAGATAGCCGCTAAGCGATTAAAGGTGTCCAAACCTCTCAACCTTGAAGATAAGAGATCTGTAAATGAATGCATAAAATTAAGCTATGATTTCTTGAAAAGTGATGTCTCCAAATTTTGCCTCTTGCTTGCTGCCTATTCCCAGAGGGTTGTGATATCCAAATCGAAGACTTGGTGAAGTATGGATTGGAAAAGGATTGTTTAAAGAGGACATGCAAGACGCCAGAGACACAATACATGACGTGGTCAAGATCCTTAAAGAATCTAACCTACTTTTGGATGGTAAAGAGGACAGGGGATGCGTAAGGATGCATGATGTCGTCAGAGATGTTGCCATATCAATTTGCCAACAGTATCACTATTTTGTAAGAGCTGGTTGTGAGTTACTGTCTTGGCCGATCCTTGACCAAGGTGGATGCTACACTGCAATCTCACTAATGAAGAACAAAATACGCGCTCTTCCTAAACACTTGGTATGTTCAGAACTCAAGATTCTCTTGTTACAAATGAATTCTTTTCATGAGATCCCAGAAAAGTTCTTTCAAAGTGTAGAGGCATTAAGGATCTTAGATCTTAGTCAGACGAGCATTTCTTTACTACCGCCATCATTTAATTTTCTAAGCAGCCTCCACAGTTTGTATCTAGATGGTTGTGTCTCAATGATAAGTAACATATCCCTACTTGGAAATTTGGGAAATCTTCAGATTCTTAGTATGAGAGGACTTCAACTTGGGAATTGCCAAAAGAAGTAGGACATTTAACCAACTAAGGATGCTAGACTTCACTAGTGAATATGTTCATATAGTTCCTTCTAATGTAATAGGCAACCTCAGTGAATTAGAAGAGCTGTACATGCAGTGCAATTTTGTGGATTGGGGAGTAAACAAGAGGGGAGTGAAGTTGGGGGAGCAAGTGAAGAAACTGCTTCTTTTGATGAGTTAACTAGCTTGTCACGTCTACACATTTTGAAGGTTTTCATATCTGATCCAAAATGCTTACCTAGAACTATTGATCCGGTTGACCTGAAGTGGGAAAATTTTGACATATCCATCAGTAGAGACTCGTCAATTAGAGAATTGCCTTTGGATTCAAGTTCTTCACCTGATACCAAGCCTTGACTCTTGACACAACCATGGATACTTTACCGAAATGGTTTATTCATGCGGTGACCAAGAAAACAGAGAAGCTACAGTATAGGAACTGTCAGGGTTTAGGTAACATTATTATGGAATATGACCAAGGGAGTTTGCATGAACTGAAGTATTTATATGTTATTGGTCCCAGTGAAAATTTGGAACAGTTGATGACCACAAGAACACTGGTTCAAAATGAATCTGACCCTGTGTTTAAGAATCTGGAAGAGTTGCATCTCCTTGAAGTTGTGAATTGTCTGGGGTTATGTGATGGTGAATTACCATTTGATTCTCTGTGCAATCTTAAGTTACTGGTGGTGAGTCATTGTCATAAATTGATGAATGCACTTTTGCAATCCAATTTGCTGCGGAGATTACATAATTTGGAAGAACTACGTTGTGTAGATTGGATGGATTGGAGTATGTATTTTCAGCTAAAGTGTCTGAGCTAGAAGAACGTATTCTGCCAAAGTTGATAGGTATTCTGCCAAAGTTGATAGTGATGAGATTGAAGGATCTAGGGAACCTAATAAAGATATGGAATGGTCCTGCTCCATGTGAAATCTTTCAACATGTTAAAATTTTGGTAGTTTCCAAGTGCAATAAGCTGAAAAGTCTCTTCACATCCGGCATAGCTCGCCATCTTCATGACTTGGAAGATCTTCAGTAGAGACTTGCCAAGGTTGGAGAGAGTTATTGAAGCAAGTGAGGAAACAGTGCACAACAAGATAGTTTTACCAAAATTGAAGAAGTTATCTTTGGAAGTGCTTCCTAAGCTTACAAGGTTCTATGGTAGTACTGGAAGTGTTACTAATGATGAAGAAAATATTGAGTTTCCTATATTGGAAACCTCGCATGTGGAACGCTGTAAAAAATTCAAGTCTCCAGCTAGGGGCAAGTTGATTTCAGTGACGAATAAGAAGCCCCCTGTTCCTATGCAAGGTATGTCCTTATGAGGTCATTGAAATCGATTGTCTTCTTTTTATTGTATATTCTGTCTTCAGTTTACTCTTCTGCTTTCACTTTCTTGAGGTGCAAAATTTAAACATTTTAGTTTTTAGACGTCTCAGGTCAGTGAGAGACACCTACATTAAGCAGATGAGAGGTCCCGTAAGAAAGAGGGCACGGCCATCAATGAGAACAATCGTGAATGTACTGTTGCCATCAACATGTTGCAGGACTACCAAACCTGAAAAGGCTAGTTTGTGAGAAAATGTGTAGCATCGGATTGTCGGAATACTTGTAGTAGAATGATTGCCCCAACATGTCATGTCCAACCTCTGCATCTGATTACTTCCCTTTCATTTCAAAGGGAGAGGTAACATCGAAAATGTAACATTACAAATGTCAAAGGGAGAGGTATGTCGATGTTGTGTTATAAACTTACTTCATTTGTCTTTTCTTTTTTTTCATTGAAAGGTCTTAAAAAATGTGGCCATGACTAAATTTATTTCCAAATTACAAGTCCATAATGTTGTGAACATGTTTTCAATAATATCTATGATTCATTGTTTTCCGAACCGAATCTATATGCAGATGAGTTCTCCACCCACATCAGTAAACCAAGAAATTGAAAACATATATTTATTAATTCTTTTTTGCTGTTATCATTTTTGATCGTCACCATTGTTTCCTTTTAATTTTGTAAATCAACTGATATTTGATAAATGGGTTTGTGTGAAGATAACAAAAATACACAGCATACTACTGTACATCTCAATGAGGGTCTCTCTATTTTTTTTTTACACAGAATACTGAAAGTATAAATTATAATGTATGGTGTGAAAGAAAAATTTGAAAACGGGGTCCTTGTGCAGATCATATATTGAATTAGATTCATTGTAGACATATTGATTTCCTTCTCACACTGACAAAAGCTACTCTAATGTTATAATCAATGGCCAAATGTAAAAATTAATGATATTGGTTCTGTCCTCCAACTTCCGTCATTTTAAAGTTTGATTAAAGCTGTTGAAATGTGTAAGATCAAGTGGATGTCATTTGTAAGAGTAATATAGAACTAATTGAATATAGAAATCAGATTAGAGTAATATGGACTACATGTGCAAGACTAATTCTAATACATTATCTAAAGAAAATGAACTAGTTGTTCAATCCCATGGCAGACTTTTGATCTGTTCAGCCAAAAATTAACACTTGCAGACTCCATGGCTGTTTAGTAGAAGTGGAGTGACCAACTAGAACATTTCTTTTTTGATCCGATAAAATGTCAACTAGAATATGTTAGGGGATTGATAAGGACATTTCTTTTTAGCTTTTATATCTGTTTAACTAAAACCACTGACCATTTCCACAGCTAGCTCATTAAGAACATAGATGTTAACAACCTGACAAATTATGCTTCGAAGCATTGTTGAGGGGTCTCAATTTCCACGCAAGATGAAGTGCGTATATGTCATCAATTATAGAACAAATGCCTAGCGCAGTCATGAAAAAAATTATGTTACCAAGTAGGAATAGATGTGTTTAACTTGATGTGCAGTACTGCATATCCTTCTAGGTACTAACTATAAAACACACATCTTACTTAATCGAGGAATGCGGCAATTAATGACTGGTAGTAGATATGGAATTACCATGTCTGCTGATTAGGATCTCAAGAGCTTTCATCGTAAGAATGGCAAAACCATGGCAAACCGGGCACTAATGGGGATAGTCGATCCATGATAAGGAAAAAAGACATGCTTATAAGTTGCAGAAACTGGAGTCATGAGGGAGTGCCTGCAAGGTACATTAATCGCATTCAAGTAATCGCATTCAAGTTCAGCAACAAAGTACATATGTTGGAGAGCCAAATGTCCCAAACTAAAGCTTAAGCTAATAAAACGGGAAACCAATAGCTTGTTCAGAAACCCTACCGTCGTGGAGGAAAAATGGGACTTTTGGGGGAGCTGGAGTAGGTAAAATAGTACTCATTATGGAATTGATCAACAATGTTGCCAAAGCTCATGGGGGCGTAAGGGCGTATCCGTATTTGGCAGAGTGGGCGAACGTACTTGGGAAGGAAATGATCTTTACATGGAAATGAAAGAATCCGGCGTAATTAATGAACAAAATATTGCCGAAGCAAAAGAACTTGCTAAAGTTTCAGAAACTTTTGTCAATATCTGAAATTTCCCAGTTTCTCACCTACACATACCAATCCATATTTGCCATCACCAATACATACCTACCAAATTTAATTGTTGAATGTGGAGTAAATTCACTGAATTAACCAACCAATAATTTATCAATGATTGGTTTTATGGTCCCATCTACCCTTATGGCATATGAACAAAAAAAAAAACTTCTTACTTCCCAGTTTTGGACTACTGATAATGTACACATGGAAGAGATCACAGATAATATGTAAATGCATGTCTAACGTCTTAATATACATCTTGATTGACGAAAATAAAACAACAATTTCCCAGGCAACTTGACCAAAAAACAAAATTGGCCTTAATTTTGGACTACAGGTTGAACCTGTATAACCATCCAACCAGAAAAATTTCCTTTGTCAAAGTTTCATCTGAAACTAGTTCATAACTATAACATAGAACAACTAGCACTACCACAATGACTGCAGTTAATGATGTTTAAAATTATATACACATCCGGAAAGAATATCGAAGAACAAATGTCCAAAACTCCAAAAGTGGAAGGATTGGAGAGGTAGAAAATGAAAATTGGTTCCTGCTTTCGAAGGATTGGAGAAGATTGGAAGAGTTTGAAAATGGAAGCTGGGGGCCGGCAATCCTCCACCACCAATCGTTCCAATGAAGGACACTCAATATCAACAATAGTAGCACTTGTACCATACAACATAGGAAGATTCTTCAAAACCAGGTTCTTCAGATTTGGTAGAACTGTCTTATGTTTGTTCACTGCTTCCATTACTCTTTCCAACAAAGGACACCACTCTACAAGAAGGTCTTCCAATTGAACAAGACACTCAGCTACATCAGATGCCAACAGACTTTGCAGCAGCTCACAATGGTACACGGTCAAGGTTTTAAGACTCCGGAACATTGCACGTGGAGCCGGACCATTACATATGCTTCTTAGTGGTTTTTGATACAACAAATGCATCTCACTCAGTTTTGATTGTTTTGGCTCACACCCTTCGCATCCAAACACATATTCCATTTCCTTCATCCAATTCAGATATAGTCTCTCTAGATTTGGTAGTCTATGTACAAATTTTGATACACTCAAGATAAAACAATCATTCATATGCAACACTTGAGATTGAAGAGAGACCTAGGTGAGCCGTGACTTAGTTGGTTAAAGTGTTTACACTAACAACTTGGAGGTCATGAGTTCAACCCTCACTAGACATATGTAAGGTGTTTGAGTTATTAATACAAAAAAATTAAAAAAGAAAAGAAAAAAGAAAAAAGAGAGACCTAGGTGGTAACTCACCAAGACACAACTCCTCCGGGTGGATCAGATCTAGCAGATGCAACTCTTCTCCCAATTCTCCAACACTGTCCTGTTTCAGCTTCGTCTTGTTGTGTTCATCAACTCTTTCAAGTACACATAAGAATCAAGAAAATACGTAGCAACTGTGAGATGCTTGAGTTTATGCAACCTCCCATGGTCATATTCCATAACAATGTCACTCATCCCTCCCCAGCATTTATGCTCTTTCTATTTTTACCAAAACCATTCTACATTTCTAGGTTCTACCCATCAAGCTAGCTCATAACCTACCGATATCATATTTTGAAACAAGGGCAATTCAGTTTAAGAACAATTGGACTGATCACTTCACTCTTACTAGCTAGGTTTCTCCAATATCTGTTGATATCCTTGTCATTGCCGATTGAATTGGAATGTGACATAATTATGTAATTTGCTTTTGAAATGACAAGAATGGGTGGATTTATTTGTTGTTGGATTGGAAAATGTAAGGGTGAAATTTTCTTTATTACTAATTTACTATTGAGGTGGTCACATCAATCCCATCCATCTTTGGATCAACTTTAACTTTCCCATCCATAAAAAGTTGCTGAGACTGAACCAACAACCAATATTTCTCTCCATGGCAGGTTCAAGTACCCCACCCACCAAAGGTAACAAAAAAAAAAAAATTTAAGAACCATACTCACTGATAATTAAGGGCGTGTTTGGTATTGTTTTTCAACCTGTTTTAAAAACTGTTTTGTAAAACAAAAACATAAAATCAAATTTTGTATTTTCTGGATTTGGGAACCCGTTCAGTGGTAAATTTGAAAAACAGTTTTTTGAAAACGAAAAACAAAAACGCGTCTGGTTGAGAAATTATAAATATGAAAATAATAACATAAATTACAAATTAATATCCAACAAAACTACATCAAAGATTTACGGAGGGATAAAATCATCAAACAATCTGAGGTGAGGGACAAAATCATGCCCCAAGCTTTCTGCAATTTCATTTCTAACATTGGTCATTTGTGCAAGGTTCTCTTGTGACATATCTAAGTTCGCTGTGCATTGTTTTCCTCATCAAAGATCATATCTTCTACATCAAAACTTCAAACAATCTGTCGCGACGAGCTTCCTTCCGAATGAAATTGTGTAAAACACAACATGCAATAGGGATACGCCGCTGCCTTCTAGGAGGATAATTCGGCATATACTTCAGAATTGGAAAACGTGCTTTCAGTACATCAAAACATCGCTCAATTACATTTCGCAATGAAGAATGTCTATAGTTGAACAACTCCTTAGGTCATCTTGGTGTACGGCGAGGTCCTCTGTAATCACGCAAATGGTACCGTTCGCCTCGATAAGGAGCTAAAAATCCTGGCATGTTCGTGTATCCGGCATCCACGACATAATAATATCCTGTTTTTGTGTGCATGTTAAAACTAAAGTAAGCATATGTATATCTAGTATATTAAGTTGTAGAGAAACTTAACGTGATTGTACCTTCATTTGGAAAGGAAATTTATTCTCTGGCCTTGTCACTGCATCTGCAAATATCCTAGAATCATTTACGGTCCCTTCCCATCAGTGTAAATGAAAGTGAACATCATGTCAAAAGAGCATGCACACATGACATTTTGGGTAATAAGGACCTTCCTACCACGATATGAAGTTTGTTTATGAGCTGAAGCCCATGCAGCTACGTGTGTTCCATCAATTGCCCCAATACATTTCTGCCACAGAATAAACAAAAATTAGATAGCAAATTAAAAAATATATAACGTTCATTCAAAAATAAATCATTACCTCAAAATATGGATAGAATTTTGGATTGTTCAAAATTTCGGGAGGTTCAAGTACCCCACCAAAGGTAACAAAAAAAAAAAAATTTAAGAACCATACTCACTGATAATTAAGGTTAACATACATAAAATATCACATTAGTACCTGAAGTTGAAAACCCGACCCAATATAGATACTGTCAACTGCTCCGTTAGTTTGACTGTTACCATCATATTTTAAGGGTAAACTTGTCTCTTAATGGATTATGAAAAACAAAATCAAAAGAACAAAAAAAATGAGCACAAAACCAGAATGCCACCCGATCAGTTCTTCTCTCTTCTGTTTTTCAAAAACCAGAGCCTTTGTTGTTTTTGCATGTTCATGGTCTGAAGATGCACATGGAAACCATACCCAACAAAGACCATGAAAAAGATAGCTCACCACCAAATGCATCGATCAACTCGATCAAGTCAAAAGTAAAAGGACAAAGTGTTCCACAAATATAAATTCATTTGCAACTTCCCCAAAATGCCTGCAATTTCGAAAGAGCCACTAGTGTGTCTTCTCAAAATATAAAATAAAAGAGCCACTAGTGTGAGATCCACCCGGAGCTTCAAATTCTTTCTATACTAATCAGTAAACAAAAGGAGCTATTGTCAATTCTAATCAAGCAATTTTCTATTTCCACATTTTCTGTAAACAAGAACAATGCAACCAACCAAACATTGATGAGAGAATCAAGCCCAGAGCTGAAATCAATGATGAACTACGATCAAAGTCAAGTTGAGCCACAAATGGTACTAAACTATCAAATTGAAGAACATCAACTAGATGACCAACATTCCATGCAACCAGAAGTAAGATATATCTAGAAGAAAAACATATCCAACAAGTAAACTACATACGACCCGTACAGAAATTGAAACCAGTGTTTTCATACTTAAGAATCCCAACAACCCAGTATCCCAAAAACAAGCCCCCGACGGTGTTGGGGGCAGTAAAGGAAGTGTCAGCGGCGGCGGTGGTGATGAACTAAATTGCTAAGGGCTTATGGTTTGAATCGAGAAGAACAAGCTGAGAGAGAGGGGAAACTGTAAGCATACCAAATTACCCTTTGGAAAATCAATAATAACACAAGTTTTGACGTGTTAATCACAGAGTGCATCAAAACTGTGCTGAGTTTCCAACTTCGGGTACCATTGTGATGTTTTATAAAGTATATTATCCTTAATTCTCAGTGAGCGATACTTCATGTATTGTTCTTAAAATTTTCCCACAAAAAAAAAAAACTGGGGAAATTATTGGTGCTAAATTGCTAATGGGTCCTATGACATCTTGACCTAAGATGTAAGAACATTGGTGATTGAGCTTAGTTTTGGGGACTACTTTCTGAAACAGTAAAAACCAATTCTATTTCTACAATGGAGGAAACATATAATAACTACAATCATGAGAGCATTGAGCGCTCACTGAATTTCAGCAAAGAGTAATATAAACCCAACAGCAAGAATACCTTGAAACATATCCCTGAGCATGCCAACTGATCACTTCACTCTTTGTTAGAATTCCATTTGCCGTTCTTTTGTCCATCGCATTCAGAGTTCCCAGTTAGATCACTAGCCTCGACATATACTACTAACGTAAGTGTAGCTGAACATGCCTCCGTAACCATCTGGTCCAAATGAAATGAAAAACAGAAAAATCACTGAATTTGTTGTAACCATCATGAGTAAATTAACTTTGGGACAGCATAACAAATCTTCTAGTCTATCGATCAAGTGACTTTGCACATTGATACCTGAACCCCACATGATCATCCACCCAAAATATAAAAGATAAATTGATAACTAGCACTTTTCTTTTCTCATAGCAAGGAGATCTGTCTGATTTCTTTCATCCATTTGATCATATTGTGGTTAGCGCCCTAGGCTCTTTCTGGTCTTTACTGGTACTTTACGACTTAAGCAAAGTAGATAGATGAACTTGAAGAAGAAACACAACACACATAATTTATAGTGGTTCAGTCAAAACCCTGGCTACGTCCACTTATGTGAATCTCTCTTGAGAGATCTCTAGCACTATGGAGATAACACCTGATTACAAGCACTTATTGAAATCCCTATGCTAATCCCCAACTCCCTGCTAGATCTCTCTATCACCCTTAGCTCTCAGTTTTCTGTGCTCTCTATCTTAACCTTAAAAAACCCCTGCAGCTCTATTTCTAGTGAATAGGGGCTGCTGATACAATAAGGTTTTAGGACTCCTAAACCTAGTAGACAAAATCCTAACAGATCTTGAAAGATACTTTCCTAGAACTTATAGAAAAAAACCTCTTTCCTTTCTGGACTTGGATTTGCTTACTGAATCCTAACTTCCAAATCATATCAACGAGCCAAAACACAACAGATCAGTGGGTGAGGCTTACCAAAACTAGGTAATATCTCATATGGAGGTTTAAATTTCCACTTGCCAGCTATTTTACATAATCACTTAATGTCATAGATTATTTCAGTATATATGATTTCCATGGATTTTCTTATCCTATCGGGGCTGAAATTCAAATTTAACCAAAGGACAATATTGTAGGGGACATTCAACAAGTTGGATGCAGGAAAAAGTTAAGTGGATGCTATGAAATTGCTGAAGTTTCAGAATTTTTGTCGATTCATGAAACTTCTCACTTTCCCACCTACACATACCATCAGTATCTAGCATTAGAAACAATGCCTACCAAATTTAACTTTTAAATGTGAACTAAACTCACAGAATCAACCAACAAACAATTTCCCAGGCAACTTGACCAAAAAAAATTGGCCTTAGTTTTGGACTACAGGTTGAACCTGTATAACCATCCAACCAGAAAAATTTCTTTGTCAAAGTTTCATCTGAAACTAGTTCATAACTATAACATAGAACAGCTAGCACTACCACAATGACTGCAGGTAATGATGTTTAAATTATATATTTAAAAATTATACACACATCCGGAAAGAATATCGAAGAACAAAAGTCCAAAACTCCAAAAGTTAACAACTTCAGCAAATACAAAACCAGCAAAACAATATGATACAGAAACTGAGTTGTGCTAACACACGCGGAGAGACTCCAAAAAAACTAGGCCAAAGAGTTCCCCTTTTTCACTTCTTTCAGTGGAAGAACATTCAACCTTGGATCAGTATAATACAAGTATTCAAGTTCCAAAGTATAGCAACGCCAATGGAGATATAGTCAACAAGTTAAAAATTCTAAAAAGATTCAACATTGGATTTGCAAACTATATGTACACTTGAGTTGCACAAACATTGGGTACAAACTTGATTCACTTTGCTTTCTTACCTCAAGAACTACTTGATCTAAAATCTTTCCATATATGAAAGGTGGTTTGAAGTCACAGTTTATACTAGAAATGATTCAGTTTTGTTTAGTTTCCAATTTGCCTAAAGTACCCCTTCTCTAAAAAGTATCTAAAAGGAGAAGTGCACAAGTAATTTAAATCCCAGGGCACCTTTAACTTGTATATTATCAACTTCTCCAAGTCTGCACTCCATGGTGGTTCATTAGCAGGGGAGTGGCCAACTAGACATTGTTTCCAAAACAATTCCAACTAGATATGTTAGGTAAAGTTGGAGCACTTAATTCTGTAAAACTGAAAAACATTAACCTCTCAGACGACTGGCAAGTTCATGCCCTGACAAAGTTGGATTTCATATCTTGTCGAGGGATCTGAATTCATATATGTGTATATCATATAAGATTAATCAATCAATCATCATCTTGATGATGATGATGATAAGGAAAAAATTAAAAAACATGGATCCAAAAGACACAGGCTCCGTTGAAATAACCAAAACTTGGAACCAACCTAGAAGTCTACTGTAAATTATTTACTAACCAAAGCACATGTAATATTATCACCCATGAAATGCACATAATTGCTGAATCCAGGTAATGCAGTAAATGACACTAGTAGTAGATATGGAATTACCATGTTTGTTAATCAGGTTCCGATCCTCAAGCTGTAGGACGCGCAACGTGGACTTCAATGGGAGCCTATCCATGACAAGGGGAAGAATCAACAGCTAAAAGAGTTCCCCCTGCCAATGAACATTGTAATCACATCTAGCAATTATTTGGAGAAACCAAATGTCCCGAAATCAAAGCTTAAGCTATATATAAACAAACAGACAAGCAGTAGATAAACGATATACTGTTTACAAACATGGTACTTGCATGATCAATAAAGCATTATTATTAAGGAAATGCAACACTCTGCTGTCTGAAAGTTAAAAAAACAAAGAGGCGAAACAATGATAAGAGCATGAGACGTCTTCCAAACTGGAGGTTACAGTTGATGCATGAACTAAGCCAAAGAGACTTCTTGAAGCTTGTTTGAGTATAAAATTTAGAAAAACTAGAAAAAACTTTGACCATGAAGGCCATGAACCATTATCCAATTCTGATGAGCATGTTGGAATGGAATATACTGCAGTCCTTAGCTCTTTCTCCTATGTGGTTTGTAGTTACAAACTTATACAGTGAAACACAAATACATCCTTGGATTTTATCACTTATAACACACTTCTCCAATAAAATAGCCAGAAGCCAACAAAATACAAACTAATGAAACTATGCATCAATCAATTTTCTCTGTAATCAACTAGAAATTGCAAGGTAACAGAAAAACCACGCAGAACAGAATTTGTAATGGAAGGAGTATGAACACTAATCCTTTTCAAACCATCAACCGAATGACTTTGAGCTTGGTTTTCTGTTGTTTCAAAAATCATGTGAGTTAAATCAAACCATCTCTGATTGCATATTGAGCTTGGTTTTCTGTTTGTTTGAAAATCAGAGTAACACAAAACGATCCAGCATTGAGATGTACGTGAAACTAAGAAACAATCAATTGTAGTCGGATAGGAAATCCAACAGAAACTAAGTAACCAGTAATTGATCTCCAATCAACTAACTCAAAATCAAATACAGAGCCCATGAAAATAAGCTACTCACAGAGCCCCAAATCTGATCACGTGATTCACATCTTTGTTTACCAAACCCCAACCCCAAACACAACTAGTTGTAGATGTCCAGTGTCCTTATGTTTAACTAAACATTTAGCTTTGAGCATCCCCATAATCCCATATTAAGAAAAGGGACATTGTTAGTTTAATTTTTCGTAGGTTAGCAAGTGTTTTACAGTCCTTTAAGCTGCATCTTGTCAATAACCCAACTACCAAAGTTTGAATACCAGATTGAATAATCTAATAGGTATCAAAGAACAGTCAAGAAACTAACAAAGAGAAACGGATTAGAGGGGAACCACAGCGAAAACAGACTGAAGGGAGGGTGACAGGTCATGAGGAAGTGACAATAGAGAGCTAAAAAATCGAGCAACTCACAGTTCCTTTAGGGTTTGTGTTGTTGCTTCAACTGGTTCAAAATATTCAGTCACATTAGTAGTCGTCTTCTTGCTTTAAGTACTTCAAATTCTTCATTTGATTCCGATATTGTAGGCTCAGTTTCAATAATTGGTGCTTCCATGCTTCAAAATCTCTCTTGTTGATTTCAATAGGTTGTACTTTACTGCACACAATGGAGTCGAGAAGTTCTCTGTCAATCTAAGAGGAAGAGTTAAGGGTGAAATAATGGTCAGCTATATGAATAAGCACAAGTATAACTCTAGTAATTGTGATGCTTACTTGTATTATGTGAATCCCACGCACCCAACCAAACTGGCCACTATTGTTAAAGCATCTCTCCACTGGTCCTTCTCAGATTCGTATCGCACAGATGTCCTTTCATGGTTATCCAAAGCTTCTCCAAAACTCTTTTCTGATATCTCACATTATGAAAAATTGGAAGAATTCTCTCGTAGTCGTCCACGCACTGAAAATATCTACTAGTTCTCTCAAACACCTAGCAGAAGCAGCAGCATAATTTTGGGACAGAAGAAAACAATTTCATTGCCTCTATGTGAGAGGAGAAATAACATGATCTGGTATAGATGTCGATCATCCACGAAGGTTGTGGTTCCCCTCTTTTGCAGCCCATTGTATAAATCCAATGTAGCCCAAACTCAGTAGTCCAGATAGAAATGGCAGCTGGAGATTTGCTTCAATGAGAAAGATGGGTTTTGTGCCATCTGATGAAGGTTACAGTTGAGATGTCAAAGAAGAATCGGTAGGAGATTGCTTTCAAATATCAACAGCTGAAACGAAATCGACTGAGGCAATGAAAATTGGCTAAAAATAAACAGAGAATCAATTCAGACTCATCTCATTCTCCAACACCAAGACCAAGCAAGCCTTTCCAAATTTGGTTTTCAAATTAGTAAATCTAGAGATAAAACTTTGATTAGTAATACAAGGGTAATATGTGAAAGTCGAGCAATGCATTAGCATAGAAAAAAACAACACACACTAGCATGATTTAGAAAATACAAATTTTACAACTCAAATACAAATACTTTATTGGTTCACGAAAAGATACATCAACACATATATGGACAACAAATTCACCAAGATGCATGTCTGAGTGTCTACATGAAATCTCTAAGTTTGTTTTATGGTTTTGCAGAAATCCATTATCAGCATCAGTTGATTACTAAAATGAGAGAATGACTTAATGAGAAAGAAAAGAAGCGAATTACAATTTTTGGGTAGATCATTAAACCCAAAGATTGACAGAGATCTATATTACCAAAACACCTCTAAACAATATTGAAGGCCAGCCTTGGTGCCATTTCAAGTTGTTAAAGTTGAGAATAATCTGACAGGGTTAAAATCATCATTATGTACAAGACATACCTCTAGAGTGCACAGAACTGCCAGAGACGTAATACTTTCTTAATCCTTTCCTGTAGTATGGTATAATTTTGTCCATGATTAGTGGGACTTGGTTAATGCTGTTGAAGTCAGATGCAGAGATTGAAATCTGGGGGAAGTCATAGACAGACAAGCAAGTGCTCCAATGAAGAGCACTTGATTTCAATATCAATACTTCAATAGTACCGCTGCTAGTAGTCTAGTACTGAACAACCTTGTGACTTGAAGACGGTCTAGAAGTAAGTTCTTCAACTGTGGAAGAACGATCTTGTTGCTCTCTGTTTCCTTACTTGCTTCAATTATTCTGCCAAAGTTATGGCAATCATGTACGGCTGTACCCAAAGAAAATGGGAAATCAGTGATATCAAAGAAAATAGTATACATTCATGTATCATTGCAGTCAAAGAAGTAGACTCACTGAAAACGATCCAGAGGCATGGTTTAGTCGGATTTTAAGAATAATACAGGATAATATATGTAAGCAACAAGGGAACAAAGCAACTGGAACCAAAATTCTGAAAGCTAGCTAGCAACAATGTTATCACCTTACAAATACTTAACTGCCAATATTGGAGTAGTAGTTAGGTCGACTATAGTACTATGAAATTACCAGCAACAGTTGTGCTTTCATAGGAAGGACAGCAGTCATGCTTAGCCCGTGCGTAATAATGAGCTCATACAAACCTGCTTATAAGCCATAGGTATCATGGAGTTTCCCCCTGAAAACAAACAGTAATCGCATTATAGCAAGTTTATTGGAGAAGCAAATGTCCCAAGTTAGAAACTTCCTCCCTTGAAGCAAATTCAAATTAAGTTTAGTAGCCCCAATCAACAATGATCAAGTTAAACCCAACCATTAATCATCGATCACAATCCCAAAAATCCGTACAGAATAAAAGACAACCCAAACAAGTTTGAATCCACCGAGAATGTAATAGAAAGAGTAGAAAGTACCTTGACTCCATTTCCAGCAGAGCGAAGAAAGGGGACGACGAAGTTGAAGCAAGAAGCGGGTAACCTCCACGCGCCGAACCGGAGCGTTAAATAGACCAGCCGGTTCAATGCTTCTGCGCGAGGTTCGGCGCGTTAAATAGACCAGCCGGTTCAATGCTTCTGCGCGCGAATTTTAAGGGACTTTGTTTGGGTGGTCGGTTTCCAAGCACGACCCACCCTGAATGGGCTGGGATACAAAGTTTCTCATTTTAAACTTCTTATTAGCTACCAAGTTCATGATCAATGAATATCGTCACATTTTGGTAAATATTTTGGAGAAACATGTACTAATAGAAAGGAGACAAAAAATATATTTTGAGCGATATTTGTATGATTATACAGGTGTATTCATAGGGAAGCACAAGACCAAAACCATCTTACACAAAATTTTTCTTAGTATAGATACTGTTACTAGGAAGATATAAGAAATACTTTCAAGGACATTAGTACTGGAAACTCAGAAATGATGTAGAACACACAATTACCATAACATGAGCATAATGAGGCCATAACATGAGCAATGGGAGGGTATTGTCAGAGGATCAAAACATCATACCCATACACTATTTCATTCCCAATCCCCATGCCCGTCCCAAACCCCGTAAGGGATTCCCCGTCCCCGTCTCCTTTAGGGATTACGTTCTCATACCCGCCCCCATAACCGTTAACATTATTTAATAATTTTTTTAATTTAGAAATATAGAAACATGAAATTAGAATCAAATACCAAAATAAATAAGTTTCTTGATTCAATTTAACAAAAATGAATAGAACTCTCACTTAAAAAGAAAGTTTCTATAAATATTCATTATGAGAATCAGAAAAAAAAAAATTGCGAAAGATTTTTACATAAATATCTATTTATAAATTATATATATTAATATATAATATATATAATAAATTATATATAATAATATTTCCAATCCTAATGGGTGGGGATGTGAACAAATATCAAAAATCATACCCGTCCCTTACATGATTCAGAAATCTGAATACTAAGAATCCCCATACCCGTTAGAATCGAATACCATGTGTTGGTCTAGGCTCATCATGGCTTGTTACCCGTTAGGCCTAGGTAAATCACGGCCCGTTACCCGTTAGGTCTAGACACATCATGACCCAGGTTGCCTAGACGTGGACTGTCTCCACCTAGCCCGCTAAAAAACCCAAGTCGCTTTTTTTTTTTTTTTTTTTCCGACAATTTACTATATACTAAAGCTGAGTTACTGTAGATAAGGACCGCGTGCTTTTACGGTCTTGCCCCGTCTTGCGTTTATTTACGATATTACCCCGTCTTGCGTGTCCAAAGGGTGATAAAGAGATTAAGAAAGAGTGATCAGATTTTTTCTCTTCCACTGCATCGTTTTATCTCGCTCTCTCCTGCTCTCTCTTGCTCTCTCATGAAACTTCGATAAAGTTCTACATAGTCTCTCCTTCGTCTCAACAGTTTGCCCAGCTTTGCCATTTGACCTAATATATATAAAGCCCCTTTACCAGAATCTTTTCCCTTTTCTCCGCTCTCTCTTGACGCTTTCAAAGTCATCTCTCACAAATTCGCTGCATTAAAGACTGATCTCTTTCGGTATTTGATCAAGATCAACAACAGCAAGCACTTGGTAAGTTTTACAGCAGCAACGTCCATTCACCAATCTAACTATGAATATTGATCTACTAAGTTTTTGTTATCAATGGATGCCGACCTACTATGATGTCGATCTACTAAGTTTTTGTCATGAATTTCCTTTGTTTATGCAGTCAATCATTGAACTTTTGATTGGTTTTGTTGTTTCCCTATATTTGAGCTGATTTGGGTTTTTTTTTTTCCAATTCAAGTTTGTCTCTTTGCAGTTTGCGACCTCAAAAAATTGCTTGCATTTGTCAGAAACGCTGCTTCTCTAATCAGGTAAACACGTTCTCTGTATGGCAATAGATGAATTTGATAATGAAGTTTTTTTGAATTGTTTGGTTTTGAATTTGATTATTGGTTGTTTAGGTAGACATGGACTGAGTAATTTAGTGTGGTTCTTCAGAATTGACATAAAATTGTTCATATCAATTTTATTTCTGTTTGGAACCTTGGTTGGGAAGTTTTGCTATTCAATAGCTACTAGATTAGATGAGTTCAAACTTAACTTAATTGGATATCCCTGCTGCAACAGGTATAGTAGAATTTTGATTCTGTTAATCATAGACTTTGAGTATTAGATTTGTATTATAAATTTGATGGATGCAATTAGTTTTGTTTTGAATTGATTTATAGATAACTAATTCATATATTGATTCATGGATGCAGTTTCTCCTCAAGATCGCCAGCATCAGTGGGTAAGACTATATCTGTCCTCTTTTTCATCGGTCTTTGTTGTTCTCTCCTCTTCCTCTTTCTTTCGTTTAATTCTTTTCTTGATCTTTGCGTTTCTAGACAATTTGGATTTCTGTACAATACATCTTCAGCTGGGTTTTGTATAAATTTCAAAGATGAATATGTCATTACTCTTTTTATATACATCCAAAAAGTAATCATATAATTAAGTATTTGATTGATAAGATAATACCATATGATCATATATATCTTAACAAATTGAACATAGAGTTCAGCTGGAATGCTTTGAAGTATTTATTTTGTTCTCATTGTGCAAAAAAATAAACAAGGAACTTGCAGGCCAGCTCACTGTCAATCTGAGATTGGTTTTTCCCTTGATTAGATGCAAAACCTATTCTGCACCCTTTTTTATGTGTAAGCTCTTACTTTCCTATCACTTTGCTTTGAACTTAGAACACGCAAGGTTAGTTTGATTATCTAAATCTTCTTTTACAACATTTTAGATTCTAGAGGTCAACAGCTACAGTTTGTTTTAGATTCTAGAGGTCTACAATTTTTGTCTTGCATATGTGTCGGCTCTTTGGCTTCTTTAAAGTTCTGTTCTCTTACCAATACTGTGATCCTATAGTACAGTAATCTTAAATCTTAATGCAAATTTCTGGATGGCTTGACTTTATTTGGGCAGACCTCATAGTTGAAGAGCATAATTTTGTGTTTTGTATTACTAAGAATGTATGCTTACTGTTTTTCAATTTAATCTTAAGTGTATTCATATATGTTTGCCTTGGTTCTTTTAGACGAATGGCAGAAGCATGTAATGCTAGCTCAGTTATGAATACTGATGTTGAACGACTTGCAGAAGAGTTCGAGGAGCAGCTGGAACGTCAACGTCGTAATCACGTTTAAGTTTCCTATTATTCTTAGGATTATGATTTATGTTTCAATAAGGATTTATAATTCCAATAGGTTTTGTTATTTCCTAGTTATGTTCTAAATAGGATTTAGTCATGGGTTAGAGCCTATATAAGGCACCCTCTATGATGTATTAGGCAATGAACAATTCAATAATATTTTCAGAAAACTTAGAGATTTATCTCACTTATCACCTTCAAATTCGGTTCGACGCTTGTCTACCGATTTCACCTTTCTACCTATAGCTTTCACTGCGTTAGGATTTGAATATCGATAATTGGTATTCAAATAGGCTTCTTAATGATAGAATTAATCGTAAATTACTTTTGGGTATATCGGGATTCTCGAGCAAAATCTTGGTGAGATTTCAAATACATATCTGGAATAATATTCTTTAGTATCTAGGATTTATATTTTTTTTTTATTAGGTTTCCTAGTTGTAGTCTAGACTAGATTATGTTTTCGGATTGTATCAGGTTTATTTTATGTGCTCTATATAAAGCACCTCCTAGATTGTAACGAGGGGGGATTGATATTAATAAACTTTAAGTTTTCTTAAATTCCTGGTGGATTCCAGAAACATCTCGTGGACTCGAGAAACCCTAGTCTTGTGGATTCAAGCTGCGCGTTGGTGGATTCCACGTATTTGCTAGTGGATTCTAGCTTATCCCCATAAGGTTTCGACGCTTGACGAAACCTTGTTTCTATCGTGATTACGCTTCCGTATCATTTGGTAACCAGAGCCGGGATTCGCCCGCTCAATGGGAGACGATTCAGTGGACGAAATCACCATCACCAACTTCGCCGACGCTGGTCGTGCGATTAAAGACATTCAGAAGGATTTACGGGATCATTCAAAAACTTATAGCTGACCAGTTCGAATCTTCCGACAGCAGACAAGATTTTGTGAGAGAATTAGTGCAAGATGCAATGGAGGAAATTCGACAATTAATTTGGCAGATGAACATAAATCCAATAGGAGATGCTCATCGCACCAACGGATTTGCCGGGGGTCGTGGACATCGCCGAGAACGCCACATGGGAATTGATGATCAACGCGCTATGGGATTCGCCTGTAGACGTGGCCATCAACAAGGAGGTCGACGTATCGGAGGGTTTGAACGTGACCAAGACTTTGAAGAAACTGCACAACGAGAACTCATTGAATTGCCAACTTCAATCAAAGAAAACCTTCTTATCAACGACAACAATGGGGGAAAAAAATTTCCCATCTCTTTGGACAATTTTATGAAGAGGTTACTTGTCGTGCGATTGACATGGACGACACTCATGTGCTTTTTAGGAGACCGTGGCATGAAAGTGTCAATAGTGGTTATTGGAAAGATGACACATATTTGCTTAAGAGGGAGTCGCGCAAAGCTAAAGTCAAGCCTACAAGGAAGAAATCATGAATGATCATCCCGAGGTGTGTGAAGAAGTCACTTTGAAGGTTGAAGACATTATGAGTGATCATCCCGAGTTGTGTGAAGAGAAACATGAAGAAGTCACTTTGAAGGTTGAAGACAAAACTCATTGAAGACAAAGAAGTTGATTCATTCACCACATCATTACCCATGTCGTGCAAGCCTATTCTCATTGAAGACAAGGAAATTGATTCATTCACCACATTGTTACCCATGTCATGCAAGCCTAATCGGGTACAAGATCAATCTGAAGAGGAGACACTATCCATTCCTTTTCAAGTGGATGAGTTCAAGTTTCATGAAGCTTATTCTAAACTTGTTTACAGTATCGGATTCATGGTCATACCTTTTAGGTTTGAGAATGTTAGAATTAATGGTTTATCATGTTTCAGTCCTACTAATGATCGAGCTGCATTCATGATGAACTCGAGGTCGAGTTCTTTCCAAGTGGAGGAGACTGATACAGGACGAGATTTTGGCATATTTCAACAAAGAATTCCGAAAAGGAATAAACGTCATCGCATTAAGAAGACTGATTGAATATCGATAATTGGTATTCAAATAGGTTTCTTAATGATAGAATTAATCGTAAATTACTTTTTGGTATATCGGGATTCTCGAGCAAAATCTTGGTTGAGATTTCAAATACATATCTGGAATAATATCTTTAGTATCTAGGATTTTATATTTTATTTTATTAGGTTTCCTAGTTGTAGTCTAGACTAGGAAATAACAAAACCTATTGGAATTATAAATCCTTATTGAAACATAAATCATAATCCTAAGAATAATAGGAAACTTAAACGTGATTACGACGTTGACGTTCCAGCTGCTCCTCGAACTCTTCTGCAAGTCGTTCTACATCAATTACCAACACAATTTGATGGAAAAAGTGTAATTCATTGAACCTCTTAACTACGAACTACTACGACTTTGATATTATACACAAGGTTCCAATTCTAAGCACATGAAGCAGCTTCTTTTGCTGATATCATAGTCTGTTTAGATCTTCAAGGGTGATGTAGCTTCATATCATGTACACCCACTTTATAATTATGTTTGGCCACTCTCTCGGTAGTTATGTGATATTGTACTATCTATGTCTTTGCTTGCTATATGCATGTGATCACTTCTCATTTTCATAAAGTGCTACTCAAAACATATAGCATATATAAACATACAATTACAGCATCACTAGATCCTCTTTTATGTACTGCATGCACTAACATTTGTATTAATTGTTTACAGATCATAATGGCGGTGTACACATCAATTTCAAGACATCCAGCCTTTAGAAAAACAATATCCAAATCAATGTGTGCATATGTAGGATACAGCGACTTGGCGAGCAAAAAGGTTCAAGCCTGTTGGGAAGTATGAAGGGTTTCAGATTGATATTAATCTATTAGATGCTATGAGTTTTCAGTTGTATTACAATTGATATAGAACAATATTTCAGAAAAAAAAAAAATGTCGACTATACAGGTTCTTTTCTTGAAGTTTAAAGTAGATTTCGATGGTGATGTACTGATATGTATCTGAGGTTTAGTCCATGTTTGATGGGTGACCGTCATCATGAGTTATGTATCCCAGATTATCTGAATTGCGATTTGCAAAACTCTGATTTGTGGCGTAGATAGAGACTACTCTTAATTGGATTTGTTCTTTCTTTTGCAAAGCATAGATTTGTTTTCTCACTAATACGATCAATGCTTTGTTGTTTAGTACCTCAATCTATGTAGATGCTGAATTTTGGTACATCCAAGTTGGAAAGAAGAAAAGATGAATTGTGTGGAAACATTTGGAAAACAAACCCGCAGCAAAGCGTGGGTCATAAAATCTAGTATATAACAGAGCGGGGATGCCATTTACAATATACTAATTCTGAGTTGGGGAAAACACTGTTCATATACTGTAGCAGTGGGCCTCCGACCTTTCTTCTACCATTTATCCCAATCAGCCCAAAACTGTTTTGGGCCCAAAACAAATGCCGACTCACTTCTAACGCTCCAAATCAAAGTCAATCCTTCCCTTCCTCATCTTGACTGGACCTCATCCGAAACACCAAGAAAGACAACCGCCCCTCAGGCCTTTGCACCAAAACCGAAACACAGCTGCCGTCTTGCTCATAGTCGTCTTCCAGATAGCTGACGTCGAACCGGTATGGATGGGTTTCGTTCTTGGTTCAGTTCAGGTCGCTCTGTCCGTTTTGAAGATTTGGTAATAGTTGGATGCATTATTCGGTTCTAGATTATTTTTTTCCCTGCTTTCAATTGGTGTTATTCGGTTTGGTATCTAGGTGCTGTTGTAAAAAGTTTTTCAAGCACATTAAAAGCTAGGGCTCTAACATTTGTGTGCGGAATTCTGGATACCATATGATCTGAGAATGTATGTCTGAGTAGCTTCACTAACCTAAGTAAACCAGACCATCAAGGATTCCAGCTGATTTCCAAGCTTGGTTAGAATCAAGTAGTTTTGCAGTTGTTTTCTCCGCCCCTAGATTTGGTTGATCACTAAAATGTGATTACTATATTTTTGTATCATGACAATTGATTATATGATCATCAGTTTCATTTTGGTTGTTTGAACAGTTTTAGTGCCTTGCAGTTGTTCATTGTTATCTATGTAAAGGTTTTGTAGATTCTTGCAGAGTGTGTAGTCTTTTACTTTAGTATTTATGATAGTGAATGTTAACTGATCACATTAGAATCACCCAACTTGGTTAAATATTTAGTTCTAATTAATAGATTTTCTATGTTAACTGATCACATTAGTTCCTTTTATATTGATATACTGTTTGATTTCATTGTTATCTATGTTAACTGATCACATTAGTTTCTTGCATACTGTTTGGTTTGCATACTGATTGGTAAGAACATATCCACAACTAATACATTGTATTGATTTCATGTACGTAGAAACCAGTACAGTGTTTGGCATTAACCCTTTTCTTTTTCTCTTCCATATCTGTTTGCAGAGATAAGGCTTAGGTTTGCTCTGTTTGATTTTCTGCTTCTTAGCTTCAGTTTGAATTGTCTGGGGTTTCATTTAGCATCAAATTATGCATTCATTTGCACTGTTCTAGGAATTTTTATATTTCATACCTGTGTATCAGTTATTATTATTGATTACCTAGCTTCTGTCATTTAAATATGGGTTTGGGGATTATAGGATTCTAAAGTTATGGATTTCTCTTTGTCTGTGAAACTTTGCACAATCTCAACTCTTGGGTGCCAAAGTATGATAATTTAATGTGAAAAGTTTGCTTCTTTGGATATTGGTGAGTTGCTCCCCTAAGTTATAGAGAACATGAGATTTAGGAAGTTTGATGAAGATTATAATCAAGTCTGCCTTTTTCTCCTACTGCAATGCCTCCTATTCTAGGAGCCTGAGGGAGCCTCATTACAATAGAGGTTACAGTTTGAAAATTCTAAAGAAAATTAAAAGCTCAGTTTCTAGCTTTACATGAACATAATCAAGGTATATATCAAGATGGGAATTCACAGTAGCTCTCAGTAGGCCTGCTGAGCTTCAACAATCATCTTAATTACTTTTTGCTGTCTAATTCTTGAGCAGCTGCCACCCATTTCTTTAATAAGGTCAGAAAACGTTAATAATGGTATTTGTCCTTTTTGAGTTTGATTCATTGTGTCCTAACCAAATAATATTTTGTGAAGGTATGGACTTTTCTGATGCATTGGTGTTCAGTCATTTTGGATTGATAGTTTAGCTATGTGAGGTTGTCAGTGTTGAGTAGGTTTTGAAGCTATTATTTCTACACAATATTGGTGTTCAGTGTAATGGAACAATTTTTTTTTTTGATTACCAAATAATTGATTTATCAGAGCTAATCTAATCCATTGTCTTTATTTTTTTTAGGCAAGATTGTCTGTTTTCTTTTTTTGTTTCTTCCTTTTTGGATACAAATGTGAATCATAAAATTTAGTATGATAATATGACGACATGTAAAGAGAAAGCTGTATTGTTTATATTTCAAGCGGTTCAGGTACTCAATGGAGTTATATAAGGTTCCAACTCTAGCCAAGCTTCTTAGGCTATTTTTGTTTTACACAGGTTTTTCGTGCCAGTATCCCTTCACATGTGCCTCACTGACTTAAGATATTGCCTCTCAATTACAATGTTGATGTCTGGGTTTTTATACACTTGGTGATAGTTCATTGGATAGTTTGTCTCCTTCTCATTTATAAACTCGGCAGATGGGGTGATTGCAATTTGAGTTTCTTTAGGTCTCTAGGTTGGTTTGTGTTGTTTGTGTTTCGTTCATTTCATTTACTTACTCAGCAGACGGGGTGCTTGCAATTTGAGTTTGGTTTTATTGTATATTGATTGTGGTCATTGGGTTAACCGTAATGATAAAGAGCACTAATAACTGTGAGTGTGGACATTACAAATAAAGAGCGTTAATAAAAAAATCCTTTTCCTCAATTGTAATTTACGAATTTTCTTATGAGTATTCTTTGGTGTATGATTGAATGGTCACACATGCCTATATGTAAACCAAACAGCATTTGTCAAAATGAAACTTAGTCTCTCAATAGCCCTTACCTTCTGGGAAAGGAAATTTTATGTTGGTGCTGGTGCCATGGTTACATTCTGTCCACTTAGAGCAGAGCCAATCATTTTTACTTACATGAATAGGCCATCAACATGGAGTGGGGTAACTTTCGTTCATCACACCTTCCCCTTACACAATATGATCAGGCTCTTGATGCCGACAGTTTGACTACAAAGTTATCTTTACATGTTTGACTTATGGTAGATGGTTTAATTTGATATAGATTTGACCAGGGCTTTTGTTTTGTTCTCCAGATCTTTGAGAAGATGATTTCTGGGATGTATTTTGCGAAACTTTTCTCAAATCAATGGACAATAGTAATTTGTGTATTTAAAATAGTATTCAGCATATAGATTTTAGTTGGCCTCACTATATCTGCATTGTGTATATGCAGAGGAAAACTGCAGTTCATTTTTTCACAGGCATCACAGCTACAAGGTTATGCTTCTGATCAAGGATGGAAATGATCAAGCCACAAATCTGCTCATGCGAGAGCGTCGTTGTCGAAAAGAAAACATCAAACATTCTGCCAAAACAGATCATTCGTGTACAGGGATGGATCAAGCTTCTCAAGCTGAAGCAAGAACCTAATCAGCTTCTATATTTTAGACTTTAGTATAGATATTGATCTCTAAAAACAAAGACAGTAGCTGCTAGAGCAATACCATGTAGCCAATATATATCTTTGCTGATAGGCATCTCACTATTTTCGATAAACAATGTGGATGCCCTGCTGTTATCATAATACTAGCAATATTTTGTAATCGATTTTGTAATTATGGAGCAGAAACTAGAAACAAGAAAATCACAATGCATTCTCACAGTAAACTTAACAATAAGTTGATGACTACTATATTAGTCCCTCCCTTGACAAAGAAAACAAATCAGAGCCTGTTGCGGTACCAAATCCCACAGCCGTAGCAACGCGCGGCCATCTTTTCTAGTTCTATTCTGATTATAGGTAGCTAGAGTTTTTTCTGTTGGATCATATATTCATATTCAGTAATTAAAAACTCGTCTTCTTTCAAAAGCAATGAAATGTTATACGAAAGAGAAGAGTCTCACACTGAGCAATCAAGGTTCGTCTTCTTGATTGGAATCTTCCTCTTTCTCCGTTGTCGTGGGAACGTAGAAAGAGAGAAGATGGCTTCATCTTCTTCCTCCCATCTCTCAGCCAGTCAGCCATACCGCAACACCTACCAAAATCCTCACCAGCCCACTGTAAGTGTTCTTTTTCTCTCTGCAACTTAAACAAGTCAGTTCCCTTCAGATACTCTTATCTGGTTTTCTGTTTCTTTAGTTGCATGTATCTATAAAAGCATGAATACAGTAGCATATGTAGAGATGTTATTGTTGATAAGGCAATGGTTTTAACTATCATTTGTATGCAGTGAACTCAAAGTCAGTTGGGTTTCATACTTTCATGTAAGATCCAATCTTGACAACAAGAGTGGCAGTCGAGAGGATTCGGACCATTCAGCTAAACCATCGAAGGTATTGATCTTTTTTCTGTCAAATATCTTCTTGATTATAAGCGATTACTATAGTTTCCTACAAAAGTGAAGGGATATGTTTGGCTTGATGCTTATTTCTTTCATGTTGCCTGATGCAAGTTGTTTGATTAGTCCTTGCTTGTCTGCTAACACATCATTTATGTTCTTAATGATACTTGCTCTGTTCAATCTTTTCTTTTATGGGCCGTGAAGAGTTCATTCAATCTCTCTTGAATCATGGATTTAGTATGTTGTTCAAGAGAAGATAGAAGATAGAGTCTTTCTTACGAGTCTCCCGCGTAGTGGGCGTTACCATTGCTTTGATATCTTCTGATGAAATGTTTGAGTTAGGAAGGATTTTTAAGTGGACAGAGACTACTAGCTCCTGTTTTGGTTTTGGGTGGCACTTTCAACCTAATTCTTCTTATATTATACTGTATAAACAATACTGGAAAATATTGGTTGCCGGTTCCGAGCAAGGAATTGAAGCTGGACAAGTTGGGCTTAGATTGATCACATAAGGCGACAGACAAACTACTGTTGCAAAGGAATGGAGCATTGGTGCAACTAGTATTGCAGATGGAAGGTTTGAGCATAATCCTTTTACGAACAAAATTTGGCATTGTTTTTTGTAAATATAATATTGGCATAATCCTTCTTACAACCTTGTGTGTACATGTGTGTGCGACCATGATTTTTTATTTATTTTGGTTACTAAGTGTTTGGTAGAGGGAATCAGTGCTTAATCATGCTCTTTCAGCCATGTATACTTTTTGGTTGATAGCTGTTGAATCTCACTGGAGTCCTTACTTACATTTCAGGTGGCATTTGGTAACAATGACAATTGATGCTGATTTAGGTGAGGCCACTTGCTATCTCGATGGTGTTTGATGGCTACCAGACCGGTTTACCATTGCATGTGGGCAACACTATTTGGGAGCTAGGAACCGAAGTTTGGGTAGGTGTTAGACCGCCTACAGATATGGATGCATTTGGGAGGTCAGATAGTGAAGGGGCTGAGTCTAAGATGCATATTATGGATGTGTTTCTATGGGGAAGGTGCTTAACTGAGGATGACATTGCTGCTCTCCATGCAGCTGTTGGGTCAGCTGACACTAGTATGATAGATTTTCCTGAAGATGCTGGCAGTGGGCAGATTCACCTTCTAGAGTATGTGGTTTTCATCTTATTACATGATTACATATCCATGCTCGTATATCGAGGATGTCTGTTTCTGATTCTTGTTTTGTTTTGTTTTCTTCACTAGGTTGATGAATGGGATAGTGATCCTGCGATGTAGATCAATATGATAGGGATGAAGTTGATTGGGATGGGCAATATTCAAGTGGGAGGAAAAGAAGGTCAGAACGTGATGGAGTTCTGGTTGATATGGATTCTTTTGCCAGGAGGTTTAGGAAACCTAGGATGGAAACACAGGAAGAAATAAATCAACGTATGCTTTCTGTTGAATTGGCTGTCAAAGAAGCTCTCTGTGCAAGAGGAGAAACAAATTTTACTGATCAGGAGTTTCCTCCAAATGATCAATCATTATTTGTAGATTCAGAAAATCCCCCCTCAAAGTTGCAGGTAAGTTTCTCTGACTTTGCTGACCACTTTTTATGTTTAATGAGTGATTTTAAATGTCCTAAAATTTTGGTTTTTGCGAATCTAGGTCGTTTCAGAATGGATGAGGCCTGCTGATATTGTAAAAGAGAGCAGCTTGGTGCTCGGCCCTGCTTATTTTCTGGCACTGTGAATCCTTCTGATGTTTGTCAGGTTAGGCCCTTTATGAAATTGACATCTAAATATTCTAATTACGTTGGCCAGCAGTTTCCACAAGTGACTTTGTTTTCTAAATAGGGTCGACTGGGTGATTGTTGGTTTTTGAGTGCTGTTGCTGTTCTGACGGAAGTTTCTCGAATATCGGAAGTTATTATTACTCCAGAATATAACGAGGAAGGAATCTACACTGTCCGCTTCTGTATTCAGGTGCCTTCAGACTTTCAAGCTCAGTTAAATTCTGGTTTGGATTGTATGTTGGATCTATATATAGAGTATAGACTGATGAAAATTCTTTACATTCTTCACTTCTGGCTACAGTAATGATAGTTTTGTTTAATAATAGCTAGGACAGGGGAAAAACTCTTTAATCATTTGTTGTGTCTTATGATGTTTGGCTTGACTTGTGTTCTACTCTATTGTATTTCGGAAGTTCTTGCTTCTATATAGTTATTCTGTTTCCTATATATAAACTAAAACTACTAACAAATGTTGCTCCTGAATTTTCTTTAGGGTGAGTGGGTTCCTGTTGTTGTTGATGATTGGATTCCATGCGAATCACCGGGTAAACCAGCATTTGCTACTAGCAGAAAAGGTAACGAGTTGTGGGTCTCTTTACTGGAGAAGGTATGTGCCAAATGCATGGCTCCTATGAAGCTTTAGAAGGTGGACTTGTCCAAGATGGTCTTGTAGACGTCACTGGAGGTGCGGGGGAAGAGATTGACTTGAGGAGTGCTCAGGCCCAAATTGATCTTGCGAGTGGTCGATTATGGTCTCAGTTGTTCCGCTTCAAACAAGAGGGATTTCTTCTGGGTGCTGGAAGTCCATCTGGTTCAGATGTACATATTTCCTCCAGTGGCATTGTCCAAGGTCATGCTTACTCATTATTGCAGGTGAGTTGGAATGTCCACCTGACATTTGCTTTTGATATGCAACTAAATGAATTTTGATCAAGGTAGTCACACTCGCTAATCTTTTCAACTGAGGTGAGAGAGGTGGATGGTCACAGCTTATTCAGATTCGGAAGCCATGGGCCAATGAAGTTGAGTGGAATGGCCCTTGGTCTGACTCGTCGCCTGAATGGACTGATAGGATGAAGCACAAGCTGAAGCATATTCCACAGGTTTGTTTATTGTAATGTTTATCCACATCATATTAGTCTTACCTTCTAGTTTCCTTTCCCCCACCCATCATCACCTGGGCTAATCCCAGAGGTTTACCTAAGTCGTTCAGTTCCTCTGACAGATAGAAAGGTTTCTATCTGAGAGTTACCGTTGATGGCCTATCTGATCTCATTGATGTCACTTCTGTAGTATCCACTGATGGCTCTTCAGTTATTTTCTTCTACTTTGGTCTGAGAGCGCATTTGCAGGGAATTGAATGCTTGGGCCGGGACGTGGACTATGTTTCCCTGCTGGCAGATTATGGGCCACAAATCATAAATGATGACAAGGTAATCTTCCATTGCTTACTTCCTTTTTTTCCCGAGAAGAAACAACTGTCATTCATATTCTTCACTATCATGTTTGTGTTACCAAAATGACATACTTGATGCACTTCTCATTTCAATATGTACTTCCAATGCATTAGTTACTAAAATAACTTTGCTTGCAGAAGAAATATGTTTTGAAATTATTGAGTGTCTTGAACACTAATTTATTAGGCCTCGTTCATGTACAGGCCAGACATACACTATGTAAGCGAGCCTCTCACGACTTCAAATGCAAAGATGGGCCAGGTAACATGTGATACCTTACGGCAGAACTCATCTCTACAGCTCAATCCTAGTGTCAAGAGTTCTCAGTGAGAAGAGTCGGTAAGATTGAATGCGATGATGTGATGTGAACTGGTGCTTGTGAAACTAAAAACTAAAGGCTCCCTTGACTTGGCCGCCAAGTATATCTATCCTTCACTTCTGCAGTATCAACCAGGGAAGAGGGCTTTCTGTGGGATTTGTAAGTTTATGTGTACATACAACTAACTGTTTTGTAGGGATGGATATAGGATAGAGGAAATAGGAGGAAAGGAATAGGAATGTTTAGTTCAAGGGAAATATAAGTTAGCAAATTTACCTAGAATCCTGTGTTGTTCAAGCCGATGCAGTTTTGAATTTGAGGGTGTCATATTAGAGCCATTAATTGTACAAATATTTGACATTTTCATTGCAAGCTGTATTGTTTCATACAGTTCTTTATATAATAGGTACTAGAAGACACATGCGGAATAATCTTTGCAATTTGCGGTGCTCCCTGCTGATTCATTGAATGTTTTCTCCTCTCATTTTCAGTGAGTTGATGATTATGTTGGAATCATATTATAGAACTATCATCCCATTTGAAACCCTGTTACTGATTTAGTTTTCCTTAAGAGGAAGGTGTGGATTGAACTAATGAAAAATAGGAAGCATTTCAGCAGCATCACTTACGATTCAGGTGCCACAAATTCACAACTGAAAACAAGCAACAGTGGGTAATTACAAATTCAGGTCTAGCCTTCTCTTCATCTTGTTGATACACACAGCGATCGTCACGTAGAACATGTCTTGTACCTTTAATATGAAACGGAAGTATATCTCCGTGTCTTGCTGAAAATCAATGAACCACACTCCCCAGAATCCTACAGTGAACCCAATCCCAGCAGGAACATAAAACCAGGGAGTTGACGAAAGGAGCCCTGCGGTTTCATGCTCGTTGTTGTTGTCCACGTCTAGATCATCAATTCCCTCATTGTTTCCTTCTTTTTCTTATCGTATTCTGTTACATACTGAGTAGTACTGCTAGTATCATCCATGCATGCAACCCAATTGAACATACTGCTCTCATGTCCTTCGCTCTGGCTCTTTCTTCTCTTTCTTCCTTAAACTGGACTTCCGGTGGCTGTTGCCGCTGGCAAGGCATCAACTGCGATGCGGCTGGTTGGGTCACCCGTATCTCATTGCCCTCCGATGGCCTCACACTCAAACAAGGTATTACATTTGCTTCATCAAAACTAGCACTTGAAAATCTCACACATCTCACCCACTTGAATCTCTCCCAAAATTCCCTACGTCAAAGTGTTGCTTCCTTCTTGTCCTTGACTCATCTTGAGGTTCTTGACTTCAGCTCTAACCTTCTTTCTGGGGAGCTTCCAGTACTTTCTCTCTCATCTAGTATCCGAGTGCTGGATTTGTCCAACAATCAATTTACTGTCCAAGAAATGTTTGATAATGACGAATTATAACAAGAAAAATAAGAATATAGGAGCGAAAAAGAAAATTGAAGTTAAAATTTGCTTGTTGCACTGAATCACTAATACACAGAAGATTGGGAAAGCAAATGAATTATGAGAACTCCATTATCTTAGAAAAAGGTAACATTTTTAGTTTCTATGGCATCACAAGAAATCTACCATTCAATGAAAAGAAAATAATTCAGTTGATCACACAGCATACCTGGACAAAGAAATCGAGTTGAACTTGGTTACTTCCTGCAATGGAAGTCAGAAGCTGAGCTAGAGACTTCACCATAGGGAACGAGATGTTCTGTTGCATCAAAATAGGAAAAAAGAAAAAGAAAAAAAAAATTACTATTAAAATTATCGATTTAAATAGAAAAGTAACATTCTAGGAGTGTCCATAGTGTTGTTTGTAAGTTGCATTACTAGAGTAAAGAAAACGAAACAATCATCAACTTTAAGTATTCTGCATAATTTTGACTTTTTTGTTGTTCACATTATGACCGATAACAAAGAAAAATAAGAATGAAAATAAAAATGTTATTTTAATTGTGTTTCGTGTGTCCTGTCGTGGGAGCTCAATTGTTTTAAAAGAGTGGAAAGAATAAAAATTGAATCACAGATATTAATTGATCAAATCAGTTTTTGCCCCCCTACAAAATACAGAAGAAAAGAACAAACTAAGTAAATACCTGTCATATAGAGTTTTGTATAGTTGTGGATCAATGAGTTGGACTGGGTCAGAAGTGGAGGCTAAAAATGAAAATTGGTTCCTGCTTTTGAAGGCTTCGAAGAGATCGGAAGAGGTTGAAAATACAAGCTTGGGGCAATTCTCCACCATCAAGCGTTCCAATGAAGGACACTCAATATCAACGGCAGCAATTGCACCATACAACTTAGGAAGATTCTTCAAAACCAAGTTCTTCAATTTTGGTAGAACCGTCTTCTCCTTGTTCACTGCTTCCATTACTCTTTCCAACGAAGCACACCTATTTACAAGAAGGTCTTCCAACTGAACAAGACACTGAGCTACATCAGATGCGAACAGACTTTGCAGCAGATTACAATAGTTAATGTTCAAAATCTTAAGACTCTGGAATATTGCAAGTGGAGCGGGACCATTACATATGCTTCTTAGTGCTATTAGAGACAACAAATGCATCTCTCTCAGTTTTGCTTGTTCTGGCTCCACCCCTTCGCATCTGAACACATATTCCAATTCTTCCATACAGTTTAAATGTAGTTTCTCCAGATTTGGTAGTCTCTGTACAAATTCTGATACACTCCTCAAAATTAGACCATAAAACACACAAAACACCTTGAGATTTGAGAGGGACCCAGGTGGTAACTCACCAACACACAACTCCTCTAGGTGCTTCAGAGAATTCAGATGCAACTCTTCCAAATTCTCAAACACTGGTCCTGTTTCAACTCGTCTTGTTGTGTTCATCAACTCTTTCAAGTAGGAAGATCCAACTGTGAGATGCTTGAGTTTATGTAACCTCCCATGGTCATATTCCATAACAATGTCCCTCATAACAATGTCACTCATCCTTCCGCAGCTGTAATACTTTAGCTTCTCTGTTTTCTCTGTCACCGCTTTGATAAACCAATCAGGCATGATACTGATGGTTGCACCCTTAAGAAACAAGGATCTTGAATTACGATCTCCTTGTTCGTATTCAGGCAAGGATCCGGTGTATTCCGCGCCATTGATAGTTATACAAAAGTAATCCCAATCTGGTGGGACCTCAACATTTTATGGATGGAACTTGCCTGGGCTACGCCAACCTGCAATATTTTCAAATTTGATAAACCAGCTAACTCATCAAACCTAATAATAGGGAAACTCCGCCCTTCCCCAAATCCACAGTACACCATGTACAATTCTTCTAATTTATGCAACTTTGATATCACTTTAGATGAAATTGTAACCATTCCTCCTCTCTGCTTATGAAACCAATCGCGATTGACGTCCAAAATCCTTAGATTGGTCAAATGTCCTATTCTCTCGACAATTGCCCCTCGGGACAGCCTCTCATACTAAGAATTTCAAGCTTGTTAAGTTTCCCCACAACGGAAATGTCAATTAATTCCTCGCAATCATCTAAATACAAAGCTTGGAGGTTGGTGAGGAGACTAAATGATTGGGGTAATACGGAAATACTAGTGTTGCTAAGATCCAAGACCCTTAACTCTTTCAGATTCTGGATCAACTTTTCTGGGATCTCACTTAGTTCATAATTCCCGTTTAGTAATAAAATCTGGAGATTTGGACATACCAACTCTTCTTTGGGTAGCTTGCCAATTTTGTTGTTCATCAGTGAAATTGCGGTGCAGCCTTCATGTAATCCCCATGGCGCCCAATCCTTTAAACCACGAGCAGCTTTCACAAAAAACCGATGCCCCTCTTCAGATTGTGCAATATTCAGGGCTGTATCCCGGATGACATCATGCATCTTTACACATCCTTTTTTCTGGCTATCCAAAAGCAAGCTAGAATTTTTCAGGTACTTCACCACTGTAACTAATCTTCCTCTGGCTTCTTCCATTGTTTTCGCATCTCGAAACAATCTTTTTCCGATCGCGTACCGGAACAAGTCTTCTATTTTGATGTCATGGTCTTCTGGGAACAGGCAACAGAGCAAGAAGCATGACTTGGAATCCCCATCTTGCAAGTAATTATAGCTTAATCTTATACATTGGAATGCATCTTCCTCATGGTTAAGATTGACTTTTTGCGACTGCTTTAGTCGTTCAGCTGCCTTCTCCATTCCTCTTGGTCCTCATCTCCGAGTGCCCTTGCAACAGCTATCAATGCAATCGGTAGACCCTTACACTCTAAAGCTATCCTCCTTGCCACTTTCCCAAATGTGGTGGGCTCAAAAGAAATTGTTCCTGCATTTCTCACGAACAAGGTCCAAGAATCTTGATCTGAGAGAACTCTGAGGCTGATCTTTTCATGGCACTTCATGGCATTACAGACATTCAATCTCCTGGTGGTGAGTAGCACTTTGGACTTGCACTTTTGAAGTTCATTGTAGGTGGGAATCCCTATCTTTGACAACTCTGTTCTCTCCCAAACATCGTCCACAATTATCAGGAGTTTTTCTTTTCTCATGATCTCCTTATGCAACTTATCTGCTCTTCCAACTTCTGTCTTCTCTTTTAATTCGAAGCCCAGCAGATCTGCCAATGTGTCTTGAATTTTTTTCAAGTCAAGGTTTTGGGATACGACAGCCATGATCCAATGGTTAAAAGTACCATTTCTGCAGGCTTGTGCAGCTACATGTCTCACCATGCTTGTCTTCCCAACGCCGCCCATGCCGTGGACACCAACGGCAGTAATCTTGTCATCTCTTAGCGCCGCCATAACCTTGCGCATGGCTTCTTTTGTTGTTTCATATTCTTGGAAATCTCCTGTGGATTCAATTGGATCAAGTGGTACTTTACTGCGGAGAGATTCCACAATGTTGTCAACAAGTTCACTGTGAGTCCTACAAGGAAGAATTAAAGAGTTGTAAGGATTAAAAGTCAAGTGTTAGGTAAAATATATATATAGAATTGAAATTGAAGGCACAATGCTTACTTGAAATCATTTGTATTCCACCCTGAGATATTGGCCACTTTTTCTAGAGCAGCTCTCCATTGCTCCATCTTCTTTGATTCATGTCGCCCAGAGGTATCGTGCTTAGAGAAAGCTTCTTCGAAACTCCTCTTCTGATATCGAACATCAGTAGGATCAACATGATAAAAAAGTGGCAAAATTCTGTTGTCTTTCATGGATAGACAAATCTCTCGAAGTTCCTCCAAACACCAAGCAGAAGAAGCGTAATTTTGCGAGAAAATTACGATTGCAAACCTTGACTCTTTAATTGCCTGGATGAGTGCGGGAGAAATAACATCCCCTAGTTGAAGTCCATGCTCATCCATGAACGTTTTAATGCCACTTCTACTAAGTCGATTGCAGATCTCGTTTGCAATCCCTTTGCGAGTGTCAGGACCCCTGAAACTCAAAAAGACATCATACTTCCAGCTGCGAGTTGACGATGATGAAGAGGAGGAGGCCATTGAAAACCAGCAACTGATTTCCAGACAGAAGCAGTGAAGGGAGGAGACGAAGAAGACTGACTGTGAGACTGTGACTACGCAATACAAGTCTACATTGACTAAGCAAAGAAACCCAATAAATCTCCCTAAATGTTTTACAGCTTTAACTGATTGGATATGAGGAACAAGACCCGGGTGAAAGGGTGAAATTCTGGTTCTTACTATTGAGGTGAATTGTTCCACACACCGGTTAATCAGTGTGTTTTAACTTTACCGTCCATAATTGGATGCCGAGGACCCACGCAAATTTACAGCAGCTTTTCCTACTCAATTCACTGGAATGTATCATTGATATTCACTGGAAACAACAAGAGAGCCAATAATGTCTCCTATTGCGGGTCATTGCCTCGTTGGAAACCACCAAAGGTAAAAGCTTGTGGAAATTATTGGTGCTTATGGGTCCTATGGCATCTTTAAAGTGCAGAATAGGCTATCACATCCCAGTCCCGATCACCTGATTAGGTTACCTTGGTCAGTCACCGTCCGATCTGATGGGATCCGGCCGGTTTTTCTCAGATCAGACGGTGACTAACCAGGGCAGTCACTGACTAGGTGAATGCGGCTGATCACATCCTTATAACACCCACTGATATCACATCCTTATAACAAATCTATGTAAAGCCTTTCTGATCAAACAAGAGAGCGTGATAACACAAAAATGGAGAAAACGGAAGACACAGAGATAGTTTGAACGGAGAAAAGAGAGACTAGAGTGTGTCCAAATTTCCCTTACTTTCGTTGGTATCAGTTCTGCTTTCTACTCTTTTTTATGCCTGGAAAGCTAAAGCTAAAGCTAAAGGCAAAAGCTTGTGGAAATTATTGGTGCTTATGGGGAATGGCATCTTGACCTGAGAAGTATGAACATTGAGCTTAGTTTTGGAGGACTCTACTTTTTGAAACCAGTAAAAACCAATTCTATTTCTACCATGGAGGAAATATAGAATAACTACAACCATGAGAGCATTGAGCGCTTACTGTATTTCAGCAAAGATTAATATAAACTCAGCGGCATGAATACCTAGAAACATTTCCCAGAGCATGCCAACTGATCACTTCACTCTCACTCTAGTTTCTTTGATCCATTTGATCAGTGGGTGAGGCTTACCTAAACTAGGTAATATCTCATATGGAGGTTTATATTTCCACATGCCAGCTATTCCACCTAATCAATTGATGTCAATAGATTGTTTCAGTATGTATAATTTCCATGGATGCAGAAAAAGTTAAGTGGAGGCTATGAAATTTGCTGAAGTTTTCAGAACCTTTGTCAATTTATGAAACTTCTTACTTTCCCACCTACACATACCAATCAATATTAAGCATCAGTACATATCCCTGTACAAATGGGTGGGAACTAAACTAGGTTGTTAAATGTGAACTAAACTGACTGAATCAACATAAATGTGGTTATAGGTTCAGAGGAAGATATATGCACCAATCTCTAGGGCCTCTAGGGTTTTCTACTGATACTTAACTGTACAAATTAGATTGAATTCTGTCTAAAAGAAGATGAATTGAATTTTTGATGTTCCAGTCTTGCTCCATTGATCAATATGATACTGATAATACAGCCAAACATTCCTTTTTCTTTTTTTTTTTTGCAATATCATGGCACTAAAATTACAATTCCTTTTGTCTATTCCCAACTATAGTTCCATACAAGAAGTTAGCAACATTGATTTTAAAGCTAACAGGTGGGCTGGCTGGCTGAGTGTCATTGATAAGGCAGTTTTAAAATGGCTATGAAGTCTATATGGTTGTAGATTGTACTGCCATTACTTTAAACCAAAAGCATGTAGCTTAAGAACTAGGCAGAGTAGCATATATCAGATAATTGAAACATAAATAAATGAATAATGTGAGAAACATCTTACAGATGATGGCCTTCCAGGATCCACTCCAGGCCTGACATTATTCTGATCAGCCTTGCTTGGTGACTCAGGTTTGCCACCTGTCTTTTTTTCATCCCTAGCCTTGTTAAAGATCACAGTAAACCCTTCTGCTGAAGCAGGATCATTGACACCCCATTCACCAAATTTTGGGAGAGGCCTGCCCTTGTCCTGCTAGAGACAGTAAAGTATTCCCATTAATATCCAGCACCAGCATAGGGCAGCCAAGTAAATAAGTAACTGGTATCTTTTCAAAAATTGCCTTCAACTGCTACAATTTCAAATACTAAGTAGACTTCAACTGGTATCATTATATGGACTTGGATTCGATAAGATAACACTTCTGCATGTGTTTAGTTGTCGTTTATATGTTGACCATATGTAAATGAGAATACTAATACAATATAATTTACAAAGTGAGAAGCTAGAACCACAGTCGAAGTGATCTGAAAAATGGAATCAAACCGTAGTGCAATGCATATCAGCTCAGAACTGTCATTTCAAGGAGTCACAACCCAAAGACCAGCTTTGTAGCATGGTTAGATTTCCAACACAAGTCACCACTACATAATTAATTATACTAATTCATGTAGCCTCTAGAACTCACCGTATATCAACTCTACATTAATATCATTCATGAAACAACAATGATTCATTAACATATGCAGCTGATGATTCACACGCGAAAAAAAAAAGAAAAAGCATCCCCTATAGTCTATACTGCACAAATAGCACAGACCAACATTGTGTTTCTAATACCATTGCATCAACAAGACAGAAGAGACCACCAGAACCAATGTCACCACCCCTAGACTTTTAGACGGCCTAACGACCTCTCCCAACAGGATCTTTTAAAGAAAATCGATAACTTGCTATTTGGTTTTTAAATGAAAAACAGCAATTCAATCTGAAATCATTTAAGCCTTTTCATTATTCCAAAAACACTCGTAAGCCTCTCAATCAGAAACTAAGAGCTTATATATTTCTCATCGGTAACAAAGAGTTAATAACCTACATACCACTAGCATCCTGAACTTAAATTCAGTGATGTACCTTTAGAACTATCCTAGAAATCAGAGTCAAGAGGTATTCCCATGATCAAATTCATATAATCATTTAACTGAATTAAAGGCCAAAAGAACTATATACTATAGAAAACAAGTTTTTCAGGAAGCATAAGCCCTTAGACACAATGCAATCAGCACGCAAAGCAGCTAATGTTCAACAGAAACATCACGACAGCAAATCCAGCTGGCAGAAGAGGAAAATGCTCAAAAACACCAAGTGATTGCTGAATCAACACAAAAAGCAATCTACGAAAGATAGCCGGACACTTTCGTAAGCACAACACAACTCATTGAAACTAAAAAGATTGATCATTTCTCAACTTCTCCGAACACACCAATCTTTATCTATACAATTTCTCACGCATCTTGACCAAAACAAAAAAGTGAACTTAGTTTTGGACTACAGGTTCAACCTGTACAACCATCCAACCAGAAAAAATTTCCTTTGTTAACGTTTCATCTGAAACTAGTTCATATCTATAACATAGAACAACCAGCAGAGTACCACGATGACTGTAGTTAATGATGTTTAAAATTATATACACGTCCATTGGCAAAATATCGAAGAACCAAAATGTCCAAAACTCTACAAGTTAACAACTTTAGCAAATACTAAAGCAGCAAAAAAATATGATACACTGTTTTGGCTTGAGGATTGCTAAAGAGGATTGATGACAAGTTCTAGCAAGTTCATGCCCAGACAAAAATCTTGTCGAGGGCTCTGAATTTATATACAACATCATATATGTGTACGTATATCATATAACATTCAATCAGTCATCATCTTCATGATGATGACTGATACGGCTAAAATAGCCTCACAATTTAACCTTGCAAAAGATTGTCAATTGTAGTATAAAGAAGCAATGATCGTTCATTGCCAGAGATTGAGGGTATTTAATTTTGCACAACACAAATAATGTCACAAAAGTGTCTACTGTTCCTGACGAACAGCAGACTAAAATATAATTAACTACCTGATCTACACTACTCAGAAAATTATGAAAATTTATAAAACTAAACTAAACACACAGAAGAACACGCACACAAAATTTGAGGGGATTTGGAGTTTGTTTACTATACTAAATAAATCACGAAAAACAGAAGACAGAAGAATAAGAAAACAGTTTTGATTTTATTGTTTGAGAAATATGATAGAGAAGAGGTTAGGGATTTAGGAAATTCACCACCGAATATGCTTCAAAACAAAGTCCACACAACCAAGATTCCAATTACCAAGTTATGAAAAGGTTCAATCAAGAATAAACCGTGAACGCACTGCGTAAATTCTTACTACTTCCCTTATCTACTTAAGTAAGATGAACGCACCATTACTAAGCTTTTAGAATAACCAATCAAGGTATAGACGCTATCCTATCAACAAATTATTCTAAGCATTAAGATCAATGGAAGTGATTGAACAAGTATGCAAAACTAGTGTGGAACGCCTACCTAGCATGCAAGTCTCTCTATTTAGTTTCACCTATTGTCCTATAGGTTTTACTACCTTGAATTAAGCATTATTAACCGTTTAAGAGATTAAACAACCTAGTTCTAGCCCCACTCACAAGTTCATAATGTTCTATGTATGCATCCATGAACATAAACAAGCAAGAGTTCCTTATAAACCAAAACCAAACAGACAATCCAACTAAGTAATTACGAAATCAAGGTTGTAGAACAAAGTTTATTGCATAATTCGGGGCTTCAAACCTCCACCTCTAATTAAGATAAACTAGCCACACATCGTTGTAGAAATCACACAAAGAAAATAATTCGAAAGTTAAAGATTACAAGGGAAGAAGAAAACTGTGAATGGAAGGAATGACGATGATCTTGGCGACTTCCCCTTGATGAATTCTTGTGCGATGCAGCAACGTGAAGGCTCTCTTGCAGTATGACGGCTTCTCCCCTTCTGGTATTAGGGTTTTGCTTTAAATAGTCTCCAAGTCTTCAAAGCTTCCTTTTCAGACTATGTTTCCTTCTTTGACTAGAATCAATGTTTGTGCCATCTTTTGAATGTCTTCCACATATAATCTGGACTTGGCTTTTGGGCAAATTATATTAATAATGCCACTCTTCAAAATCGTGCAAAAACCCCCAAGAAATATTCTCAGAAACCAGCCCAAACACTGCCTCGAACTTGACTGCTGCACAGCTTTCCCGGAACTGCTGATTTTCTGTCCAACTTTGGAGCTTCATAACTCCCAGATGACATCACCGATTTGGATGATTCTTGAGTCCAAATCGATCTACAAATGCTCCTCTACAAATCTGGGTAGTCATCTTGGTGAAAACATTCTCGGAACCGCATGGACATAAGCCTTGAAAACCGGAGAAAATAAGCAGAAACCGGTTTTCAGCTTTTTGTGTTTGCAGCTTCTGTTTTGGTGAAGTGGTTCCATCGCCTTTCCTTGATATTTTTGACCATGTGAGTGATCAATCTCCATCCTTGACATCTCTACTTCGTATTGAAAGCCTTGCTTGCATCACTTGAGCACATATTTGCATTATCATGCTCCACGAAGTACCTAAGAAAATAACAAAGTTAAAATGATCTTTTTAAAGGAAAATAACCAAGTTAAATGCAAAGGTTAAACTATAAAATCGTCGCATTTTATGCTCCTATCAATGACAATGAAAAAATGAAAAACATGGATCCCAAAGACGTAGGCTCCGTCAAAATAACCAAAACCTGGAACCAACCTAGTAGGCTTGTGAAAATTATGTTACAAACCAAAAGCACATGTAATATTATCACCCATGAAATGCACATAACTGCTGAATCCAGGTAATCAGTAAATGACACTAGTAGTAGATATGGAATTACCATGTATGTTAATCAGGTTCCAATCCTCAAGCTGTAGGAAAGGCAATGTGGGCATTAATGAGAGTCTATCCATAAGAAGAAGTAGAGAACACAGTTTCAAGAGTTTCCCCTGCCAATGAACATTGTAATCACATTAAGCAAGTATTTTTGAGAACCAAATGTCCCAAAAGCAAAGCTAAAGCTCTTATAATGAGAGCATGAGATGTCTTCCAAACTGTAGGTTACAGATACAACATGCCATGAAACTAGAACGGAAAAAAAAAAAAAAAAACCAATAATCATGAACCATTATCCAATTTGATGAGCATGTTGGAATCATATATATTGCAGTCCTCAGCTCTTTCTCCTATGTGATTTGGAGTTTCAAACTTTCACAGTGAAACACAAACACAAATACATCGTTGGATTTGTTATAACTTCTAACACAATTCTCCAAAAAATAGCCAGAAGCCAACAATAATACAAAGTATGCATCGATCGATTTTCTTTGTAATCAACTAGAAATTGCAAGCTAATAGAAAACCACCTAGAACAGAATTTGCAATGGAAGGAGCATGAACACTAATCCTCTCCAAACCATCAACCGATTGAATTTAAGTTAAGAATCTTCAATCATGTGGGTTAAATCAAACCATCTCTGATTGCACATTGAGCATGATTTTTCTGTTTGTTTCGAAAATCAGAGTAACACAAAACGACCCAGCATTGAGATGTACATGAAACTAGTATCAACTAATCAATTGTTGTCAGATAGAAAATCCAACACAAACTAAGAAACCAGTAATTGATCTCCAATCAAACTAACTCAAATCAAATACAGAGCCCATAAACTGATCAGATACACACACTGACACACATGCAGAAACACAGTAAATAAGGAACAAGAATGGTAGAGCTACTACTCGATCATCATCATCATGAGAAAAGCATCACCAATCGAGTAAACAAAGTGACGTCACTTGTACCTTAACAAGAACGCAGGCAACTCAATCCTGATTTTCCTCCAAGAACAGAGACGATGATAGTTTTGAGCTGACAGGCGTGTAATCTCCATGCGCGGAAACCGGAGAGTCAAGAGAGAGTGCCACTTCTATGTCAATCTACTGCACACAATGGAGTCGAGAAGTTCTCTGTCAATCTAAAAGGAAGAGTTAAGGGTGAAATAATGGTCAGCTATATGAATAAGCACAAGTATAACTCTTAGTAATTGATGATGCTTACTTGTAATTATGTTAATCCCACGCACCCAGCCAAACTGGCCACTATTGTTAAAGCATCTCTCCACTGGACCTTCTCAGATTCGTATCGCCCAGAGGCCCTTTCATGGTTATCCAAAGCTTCTCCAAAACTCCTTTCTGATATCTCACATTATGAAAAATTGGAAGAATTCCCTTGCAGTCGTCCATGCACTGAAAAATATCAACTAGTTCTCTCAAACACCTAGCAGAAGCAGCAGCATAATTTTGGGACAGAACAAGACAACATTTTCATTGCCTCTACGTTAGAGGGAGAAATAACATGACCTGGTACGTACAAGATGTCGATCATCCACGAATGTTGTGGTTCCCCTCTTTTGCAGCCCATTGTATAAAATGTAGCCCAAAATCAGTAGTCCAAGATAGAAATGGTAGCTGGAGATTTGCGTCAAATGAGAAAGATAGGTTTTGTGCCATCTGATGAAGGTTACAGTTGAGACGTCAAGAAGAATCGGGTAGGAGATTGCTTTCAAGTATGAGCAGCTGAAATGAAATCGACTGAGGAAATGAAAATTGGCTAAAAATAAACAGAGAATCGGTTCAGACTCATCTCAGTCTCCAATGCCAAGACCAAGCCTTTCCAAATTTGGTTTTCGGAATTAGTAAATCTAAGAGATAAAACCTTTGATTAGTAATACAAGGGTAATATGTGAAAGCCGAGCAATGCATTAGCATAGAAAAAACAACAACACTAGCATGATTTAGAAAGTACAAATTTTACAACTCAAATACAAATACTTTCTTGGTTCTCCAAAAGATATATGCTGATGACAATAATCGCATTATAGCAAGTTTATTGGAGAAGCAAATGTCCCAAAGTTAGAAACTTGAGCTAAAACAACACAGGCATAACAATGATGACAGCAAACTAATCCAAAATTTCTCTTCAAGGTTTGAGAATGAAGCCAAAAGACACAACCTTTGATTTGTTACACCTTATAGCCCAGAAGCCAACGAAGTACAAAATATAGTATCAATCAATTTCCTCCCGTCAAGCAAATTGAAATGAAGTTTAGTAGCCCCAATCAACAATGATCAAGTTAAACCCAACCATTAAGCCATGTATATGGGCTGGGATACAAGGCCTGAAATCAATTTCAAGTTTCTCATTTTGAACTTCTTATTAGCTACGAGGAAGTTCCTCTTAATGAACACTAGTTATTGTTACCAAGTTCATGATTGATGAATGTTGTCACATTCTGGTAAATATTTTGAAGAAACACATGTCCCAGAATGAAAGCTGCATAAGCTAATAGAAAGGAGACAAACAATATATTTTGAGCAATACTTGTATGATTATACAGGTGTATTCATAGGGAAGCACAAGACCAAAACCATCTTACACAAAATTTTTCTTAGTACTGATACTGCTACTAGGAGAGATATAAGAAATACTTTCACGGACATTAGTACTGGAAACTCAGAAATGTTGTAGAACACGCAATTACCATAACATGAGAATAATGAGGCCATAACATGAGCAATGGGGAGGGTATGGTTAGGGGATTAAAAAATCATACCCATACCCTATTTCATTCCCAATCCTCATGTCTGTCCCAAACCCCATAAGGGATTCCCCGTCCCCGTCACCGTCCCCGTCCCCTTTCGGGATTACGTTCCCATACCCGCCCCGATCCCCGTTAACAATTATTTATTAAATTATTTTTAAAAAAAATATAGAAATATAGAAATATGAAATTAGAATCAAATACCAAAATAAATAAGTTTCTTGATTCAATTTAACAAAAACAAATACAACTCTCGCTTAAAAAGAAAGTTTCTATAAATATTCATTATGAGAATCAGAAAAAAAAATATTGCAAAAGATTTTTACATAAATGTCTATTTATAAATTATATATAATATTATTTACAATCCTAAATGGGTGGGGATGTGAACAAATATAAAAATATCATACTCTGTCTTGTACCTGATTCAAAAATCTGAATATTGGGGATCCCCATACCTGTTACCCGTTTATCCCGTCCCTGTTAGGATCGAATACCATGCGTAGATCCAGGCTCATCACGGCCTGTTACCCGTTAGGTCTTGTGAATCACGGCCCGTTACCCGTTAGGTCTAGACTCATCACGGCCCAGACCGCCTAGACGTGGACTGTCTTCCCCTAGCTCGGTAAAAGCCCAAGTCACTTAATTTTTTTTCCCGACAATATATAACAGAGGGGGGATGCCATTCTATTTTGATTATAGGTAGCTAGAGTTTCTTCTGTTTCATATTTCTTCTCTAGTGATCGTATCATATATTCATATTTAGTAATTAAAACTCGTCTTCTTTCAGAAGCAATGAAATGTTATACGAAGAGAAGAGTCTCACAGAGAGCAATCAAGGTTCTTCTTCTTGATTGGGTTCTTCCTCTTTCTACATTGTCGTGGGGAACGTAGAAAGAGAGAAGATGGCTTCTTCTTCTTCCTCTCATCTCTCAGCCAGTCAGCCATACCGCAACGCCTACCAAAATCCTCACTAGCCCACTGTAAGTGTTCTTTCTCTCTCTGCAACTTAAACCAGTCAGTTCCCTTCAGATACTCTTATCTGGTTTTCTGTTTCTTTAGTTGCATGTATCTATAAAAGCATGAATACAATAGCATATGTAGAGATGTTATTGTTGATTAGGCGCGCAATGGTTTTAACTATCATTTGTATGTGTGTAAATTTGGTAGTCACTATCAGGATAAGCACTTTAGCCGACGAAATTCTGTTAGCTTAATTCGTCGGCTAAGATCTTAGCCGACGATCCATCGTCGGCTAACATTTTGTCGGGAAAAGGTCGTCGGCGATGACTTTAGCTGACGAAAAAAGAAGACTTCGTCGGCTATAGTCCCACAGTTTAGCTGACAAAAAAATGTCGTCGGTTTTTTCCCAGACTTTAGCCAACGAAATAATTAAGATATTCGTCGGCTAAACCTTATAAAAAATTTAAAAAAATAACTATAGCCGACGAAATATAGTCTATTTAGTCGGCTAAACCTTATAAAAAAATTTAAAAAAATAACTATAGCCGACGAATATAGTCTATTTCGTCGGCTAAACCTTATAAAAAAAATTAAAAAAATAACTATAGCCGACGAAATATAGTCTATTTCATCGGCTAAACCTTATAAAAAAATTAAAAAAATAACTATAGCCGACGAAATAGACTATATTCGTCGGCTAAACCTTATAAAAAAAAATTAAAAATACTATAGCGACGAATATAGTATTTAAATATCGTCGGCTAAAGTTGCTGATTTTTGAAAAAAAAACTGCAGAAACTTTTGGCCACCTTCAATCACCACCAAAATTTGACAGAATCTTCCTCTCAAAATTTCGAACAACTTTCTAGAAGAAGTCGAAGCCAAATTCTAAGCCTAAACAGGTCAATTGAATCAAAATATAAAAATCCCCAATTTTAAACCTTAAAACATCAAATCTTCGATTCTCCTCACACACACCGAATCGAGCTACCAAATTCTAGGGGAATGTAGTACTAATCAAACTCAACTTATCCATATATAGAACTCACCAAATGATGACCTGAGGAAGGAGAAATTCGATCGACACTAAATCCGAACCGGCGGAGTTTTGGTGCTCGATTTATCCCTCACGGCGGCGCCACTCGATGCACCACCTGTCCAGCAATGAAAGTAGAGACGACGGCAAAACTTTTGGGACAAGTGTGGCGGTCTCCGGTTGGCTTGACGGCGGACTTAGGCCGAGAAGAAAATCTGGCAGGCGAAATAGACTTCTTACCATCCACCTTCGGTAAAACTCCTATATAAAAAAATTTAGCCAACGAAATTCTTTATTTTCGTCGGCTAACTAAACTATTTTGAAAATTTTGGTTGACCGCCAAAAAATTTTGGTTGAAAATTTTGAAATTTTTTTCGATTTTAGCCGACGACTTTTCATATATTTTCGTCGGCTAAAGTCCTTTGAAAATTTTCCTCCAAATTTGGTTTACCACTCAAAAATATTTGACCTTAGCCGACGACTTTTTTAATATCTCGTCGGCTAAAGTCTATAAATTCACAAAAACGCTCATATCTCCCTCTATATTACGTAGTTTGGTCAAACCTTCCACACGAAAAACTTTCACGTAGATGAGACGCAACCGCCTATATAAAATTTTGAGACATTTACCTTCCGACGATAGGTCTCCCCATAGGGAATAATAACGGTAAATAGGGTTGACCGCTACTATCGGCACCGAGACTTTACCCGATTTACGTGATTTTTGAACCATAGCCGTATTTCAGCATTCTGAACACATCTTATTTCACGAGATTTTCGATAATTTTTCTTCCTATGTAGAGTTGGTTCACAAAGTTGTATAACCTACTAAACAAGTTATACAACATTAGTAGACACGTTGTGATTTCGATGACTAAAATTCACAAACCAAAATTTGACCGTCAGATATGATCATTATGACGAAATATGTCTGTGGTAAACAACTGGATCTGACAACGTAAGGGCTCGATCGAAACGGTCAACCATAATCCATCGTCACTTATCACACGAAAACGCTCATATCTCCTTATATTACGTAGTTTGGTCAAACTTCCACACGAAAAACTGTCACATCCCGACCCGAAATTTTTTATCTTATTTACTAGCTTGATTATAATAAGAATTTTACCGTCTCCGGCATTGAGATATAGTTTAATTGGTCCCTAGAGGGGTTTTGAGGGACGATTATTCCGGAGAGTTATTCGTAGGAGAAAAATGTAACGACGGTAAAATAGTAAAATTTCAGCTAGTAAAAGGTAATTTTTATTAGGGTATTATTTTTAGGGGTGTTAAATTTTGGAAGTTGGGTATTTTTATGATGTTGGGCCGGGTTGGTGTGAGGCCCAAACCGTTTCTTTTTCTTTTCTCTTCTCTCTTTCTCTCCCGATGCTCTCTCTCTTCCTCCCGCTGCAGGAAAAACTTCTCCGCCCGTCCGCCGCCGTCCGACCACGCCTGGCCGCCGCACGGGTCGCGTCTGGCAGCTGGGACGCCGCTCCTCCAGCCTGGGGTGGTGACCGGTCTTCACTCGCGGCGTTAAGGCGCGGTGACGCCGCTGCTGCCGCGTGGTTGCTTTCGCCGAAGCTCCCTCCTCCGGCCACCAAAGCCGGTGATCTTTGGCTTGACGCCAGCGTTGTAGCCTTGTATGAATTTCTATTTTTCTGAATTGTTTCTAGGATTCATACAAGGAGTCTGACGAGTGTAGATACATACGAATATATGATTATATATAGTTTGGTCAAACCTTCCACACGAAAAACTCTCATGTAGAAGAGACGCAACTGCCCATATAAAAAGTTGAGACATTTACCTTTCGACGATAGGGCTCCCCATAGGGAATAATAACGGTTAAATAGTAAGACACGTGATTCTGATGACTAAAATTTACAAACCAAAATTTGACCCTCAGATATGATCATTATGACGAAAGGACGAAAGATTTCTATGGTAAAAAATTCAACTGGATTCGACAACGTTAAGGGCTCGATCGAAACGGTCAACGCTAATCGGAAATAGAAAACTACATTTTGAAGCCCTAAACGGACTCGGATGGCCAAAAAGGCCCATATGTCATGGCAATAGCGATGAGTTTCACTCGTAGGGCCGTTACGCTTCCAGAAAGGTATCACAATAGTCAATCGACATCAAACGCCAAATCTGCAGCATAGTGAATAATAAGGGTAAATTGCATTGACCGTAAATATCGGTACCGAGACTTTACCGGAAATACCGTGATTTTCAACCGTAGATGTATTTCACCATTCTGGTCATATCTTATTTCACGACTTTTTGCGTTTGAAGGTTTACTTATAGTTTTTTTTTTCCCAGATGAGTTGTTGTCCAGATCTGCAAATATAAGGCATTTTAGCCGACGAAATTATATTTTCGTCGGCTAAACTTTTAAAAATTTCGTCGGCTAAAGTTCACAGACTATAGCCGACGAAAAAAATTATTGAGACGACGAAATTAAAATTTCGTCGGCTAAAGTTGACCATAACCGCGAAGAAAAATTTCGTCGGCTAAAGTGGACTTTAGCCGATGAAAAAATAATTCGTCGGCCTGGTTTTTTTATTTTCGTCGGCTAAAGCCTTTCTTCTGGTAGTGAGTGAACTCAAAGTCAGTTGGGTTTCATACTTTCATGTAAGATCCAATCTTGACAACGAGAGTGGCAGTCGAGAGGATTCAGACCATTCAGCTAAACCATCGAAGGTATTGATCTTTTTTCTGTCAACTATCTTCTTGATTATAAGCGATTACTATAGTTTCCAACAAAAAATGAAGGGATATGTATTGGCTTGATGCTTATTTCTTTCATGTTCCTGATGCAAGGTGTTTGATTAGTCCTTACTTGTCTGCTAACACATCATTTATGTTCTTAATGATACTTGCTTTGTTCAATCTTCTCTTTATGGGTCGTGAAGAGTTCATTCAATCTGTCTCTTGGATCATGGATTATTTAGTATTTTGTTCAAGAGAAGATAGAAGATAGAGTCTTCTTATGAGTCTCCCCCGTACTGGGGGTTACCATTGTTTTGATATCTTCTGATGAAAAGTTTGAGTTAGGAAGGATTTTAAGTGGACAGAGACTACTAGCTCCTGTTTTGGTTTGGGTGGCACTTTCAACCAAATTTTTCTTATGTTATAATGTTAACTTGAAGAGTATAGTTTTTGGTGGCTTTCAAAAACAATACTCACTAGTGGAAAAAAGCACTTAGGAGACGAAATTATTTCGTCTCCTAAGTGACAGATTCGTTTCCTAAGTACTTAGGAGACGGAACGTCCGTCGGCTAAGATCCGTCACCTAAGTGTGGTGAAGTAAACACTTAGGCGACGGAACCTGAAATTCCATCGCTTAAGTGGTTCTTAGGAGACGGAATACTTTCGTCTCCTAAGAACTTAGGCGACGGATTTTATTTATAATAAAAAAAAATTATCCACTTAGGATATGGAATAGTTGAATTCCGTCGCTAAAGGCTGAAAAAGAATTTTAAAAAAACGCCACGCAGTTAAGTTTACTGCCCCCTAGTAAACTTCTACTGGGGATCAGTAAACTTGCAAAAAGTAACTCTCTTTCAATTTCAGGGGCACGACACACAACATATACCAATTTTTACCATAATAAACAACTTTATTGACCTCTAATGAACCCAGTAGAAGTTTACTGCCCCTAGTAAAGTTCTACTAGGGGTCAGTAAAATTCAATACAGTATCTCCCTTTTAATTTCATGTCAATTATACACAACAGATACCCATTCTTACCCTAATAAACAAATTCATTGCCCCGTACTAAACCCAGTGGAACTTTACAGCCCCTAGTAAACTTCTACTGGGGTCAGTAAACTTTAATACAGTATCTCCATTTCAATTTCATGCCAACAATATGCCTCAAATATACCACCACCACCAAATCCAAAACAAACTATTAAAATAATTACTGAAAAAAATTAAATACGCATTTTGAAGCCTAAACGGACTCGGATGGCCTAAAAAGCCCATACGTCGTGACGTAATGATGAGTTTGGTTCGTTGGATCGTTCCGCTTCTAGAAAGGTATCATAATGATTAATCAGACACCGAACGCTAAATCTGGAGCAAACCGGGTTTAGACTTGTTTCGATCGATCAGCTCTTCAATCTCTATCGCCATCTGTTCTACATCACCGGTGGTGGGTAGGCGAGAGGCTTGATAGAGAGGGGGAGGTTGTTGGCTCTGAGGAGGTGCGGAGGTGGCCAGGTGATGTGAAGAGGGTCTTGACGACGTTGAAAGTGGTGGCGTTTGTGGGGACGAAGTCGATGAGTGCGTGACAGTGGAGGTGGCGTTGGTGGGGGTGGTGCAGTTGAAGGTGGCAGCGGAGGAAAGAGCGGTGAGAATGGAGAGAGAGGCCGGCATGAGAGTGATGTCTAGAGAGAGAGAGAGAGAGAGAGAGCTCTAGGAGAAGATGGGTTTCCTTCTATTGATAAGGTTAGTGAGTGTGTGATTTAAAAGAATTGATATGTTTTGAAAAATTTTGGTTTGAATTTTCATGAAATTTTACGCAGGAAGATGGGCGCTAAAATTTTTAGAACTTAAGCGACAAATGTTCTATTTCCGTCGTCTAAGTGATTCATAATTTTTTTTTTTTTAGAAACATTCGTCGCCTAAGTAAATATTTCCATCTCCTAATTAGTTCTACTTAGGCTACGGAATGTAATTCCGTCTCCTAAGTGATTCATATAAATTTTTTAATTTTTATTTTTTCAAAATACCGTCGTCTAAGTAAAATATTCTGTCTCCTAAGTAGTACTTAAGCGACAGAATGAAATTCCGTCTCCTAAGTAGAAAATTCCGTCGCTTAAGTACCACTTAGGAGACGAAATTTTTAATTCCGTCGCCTAAGTGCTATTTTCCAGTAGTGATTGTATAATTACCATGGATATGTTTTGACATTAGGGATTTCAGGTCTTAATCTCTGACAACTTTTGCTCTATCCCGCGCACAAGGATATCAAAGATTAGGCCATCCTGTTTGCTGTGAGATAAAGTTGTGAATGTAAATATGCAAGTACTGGAAAGTAAAGATATAACACCAGTTCATTTTAACTCGCAAAAACACTGCACCCAGGGAGAAAAACTGCGTGCCCTAACGCTAAGGGACAAACTTTTTCACTATTCTAAACACATTTCTTTACAAGACTCACAACTCAGAGGATGACACACGTCTAGCCATATAACCTAGTCTAACTACTAGCACTCAACCGAACTTGCTCTCTTGTCTCTCAAGTGTTTTACACATAGGTTATGCTAAGCTTCAAAGCAAAACTTAACTAACGCTTAGGCTAATTCTCTAAGTCAACTTACAACATGCTTAACACGAACTTAACTAACTCCCTAGCTAATTCTCTATGAGACTTCACCGGCTTGCATCACCTAGACCGCTCTCAAGGTATGCATGAACAATGAACAATGATATGGGTTTGAAAATGTTTGGTGCTTAGCTCTAAGATTTATAATCAACGATGAAGACTTAGAGCAAAGAAGCAAATGAGCAATTAATAATGCTAAGACTCAAAGGGAGAAAATACAAATGACAATTTTCATAACAAAGAGTATAAGGAGCAGAGCCTCATATATATAGGCAAAGTACCAACCCTGAAAGGGCAGGCACAATTACCAAATCAAGAAGACTTCATTTTGGACTATAGTGTTTTGTCTCACCAAAAGTAGGATCTGACGGATCCATCACGCCTAAGATAAAGCAAAGTGAGATTTTCCCAAATGGGAATGAAGCCAAGAGAAAGAGTCAAGGGTTTTGAAAACTAAATCAGTTTTAAATAGATGATAAAGACATCACAAAACCACTAACTCTAAAGAGGACACTTAGACTGGCTATATAACTTGGGCGGTGCCTCACATGGGCCAGCAGCTGACTTGGTTTGAGTATCACAAAACCCAGTTGGACTAAAAAAAGAGCTGACCTGAAAGTGCTTTAGTCATGTGCTCATGGGTTGGAAGAACAACACAACCTTAGACTAACTTGGAGCTCAAGCAAATGAAAAATGTTCTACTAAAGAGATTTGAAATTCAAATACTTGAAAGCTGAAGCAAATACATTTAAATATGCATGAAGTCAGACTCAGAGATTAAGACAGATACAAACTATGGTATCATCCAAATCCACTTGCCATCCTCAGTGAAAAATATGTGATGCGTATTCTATGAACTACCTGATGCACTTGAGAATGGTCAGGTATTTAATCTTCACTGTGCTCATGGGTCGGGAAGAACAACACAACCCTAGACTAACTTGGATATAAAAGCTGAAGCAAATACATTTAAATATGCACGAAGTCAGACTCAGAGATTAGGACATATACAAACTATGGTATCATCCAAATCCACTTGCCATCCTCAATGAAAAATATGTGATGCATATGCATATGAACTACCTGATGCACTTGAGAACGGTCAGGTATTTAATCTTCACTTGAGCTATCTTATGCATTCAGAACATGGGCAGCTTGTATCTTGTGTGTTTTGACCATAAGGGATAGCCAACAAATCTTATACCAACAGATAAGCAACTCTCTAAAGGCAGTTGCACTGGATGGTGGAAAAGACAGACCACCTGGGTGCCGGAATTGTGGGGGAAGTGGAATGTTACTTTTTGTTATCCATGGTTGGACATGATCTCGATTCATTAATTGGGATCTTCCCTGTAAATCCTTCTCAGATATTACATGTAGGCAGATAAACTGCGCATGAGCGCATCCACTCCTATGGTATTATATTTTTAGCCAACTATTCGCGTGTGCAGAGAAGTTATGTATAGATATATTGCCATATTGGTTCAATGGTTCAGCTAGAAAACGACTCTTGTGTTTTTCATTGGCCATAATCATTTCATATATGAGCTCCTGTTTTCTTTGTTGGTAATAGGTTCCTGGTTTTCTTCATCCCAAAAACTAGTTATGCTGGTTAGACTCAACTAACTGAGATGCTTTAGATTATGCCTCAAAGTTTTTGCTTTGGCTTGTTTGGGGAGAAACATAGTGCTTCTTCTTCTCCTATTAGCTATAATAGTTTGAAAATCTGTACATTACATTGCTTGGGACACATACATTATTTGGATTTCCTTTTCCCATTCAGTTTAGATGTACTGTTACATGTGGTATACCTTCGCCGATGAGTTGTTCATTTGCTTTTCGTTTAGGTGATATGTGTGGTGGTACTGCAAAATGGGAAAGCTCTCAACAGAAAACGAGCTAAAGATGTGTATGAGTTTACGAATGTCCAAATTGTTATGGTATGAATTCCCATTGATATTCATCATATTTCTAATTTTTTTCCATATTTACTTGAAAAAAAGAAAGAAAAAAAAATCGATACACTATTACAGTTTTGTTGCATTTGTAGTCATCAGAAACTGAATCAAGTAAATAGAAAAATAAGAGCCGTCATAAATCGTAGTAGATACTTGTGAATTTGGAGCCATTGCTTTTCTCTCCATATCAACATTCTGTTGTGTTGTATCCTACTGTTATGGATACTCATTTTCTTTGATGAGTGATTGGTTCTTCTTGTGGTCAGGTCGTGGAAATTTGTTTCCCCGTATGTTTAGAGACTGGTGTACCAAACAACAAAGGTCTTTCAGGAAGCCTGATGCAAAGCAGCTACTTGAGAAGATGTACAATGGTCGGCTAGTGCCACATTCTTAACAGAAGCCATCCAACAACACCGGCGAGTGATCCTCCACAGAAGGGTTCATTTTTTCGGCAATGTGACCGTTAGTTTCTAGTTCACACCTCACAATAGTGTTAATCAATTAATTTAGATTTGTTAAGAAGACAAAGATCTGTATAGGTAGCTGTAATTTCACTACTGTATTGTGTTGTAATAGCAGGCTGCCCCTTGCAAACTCTGTGTAAGCTTATTTTGCCGGTTTCAGTGGTAATACTTTCTGAAGATTCTCTTTGGAGCTGGAGAGTGGTACGTACTGTGATGCATGATGTGTGTATTGTTCTAGGCTTAATATGCTGCATCAATTGAAACTCGAATTTGGTAACAATATTTAGGTTCTCATTTCGTAGATGCTAGTCTTTGTTAACTCTGTTTTCTAAAGACTAGATAGACTCAATAACAAAGAGTGAAAGAGAGCAAAAGGGGGGTATGAGTTGTACCTTCATCATCATTCATCATTTTTATTTTTTTGAAACGTTCATCATCGTCTATATCTATTTATTATTTTGATCCAATAATGGAACTATACCAATACCGAGAAATGGAAAAAGAAGCCGAGCAAATGAAAAGAGAAGGCAAGCTAGGTTGCGGTCGAGCGTTGTGAAGTCTGTGGTGGTGAGAGTCACAACTAAACATGTATACCATATAAAGACATGGCAAAGGAGATACAGACGACATCGTAGGCGGCAGTGATGATTATGATGATGGTGATGATGAGGAGGAGAGATACCAAAGGGATATGCAAGGACATAGGAACTATGGTACAAAGGAGAATGGTGAACCCATTCGAGGACCCGCTACTGGTATTGTCCCATGATTTGTTTACGTTGTTACAAGTTTGGCGACCATCTCCCCTGAAATTGCCCCCACAAAGGTAAAATTGCCAAGATCTCAAGAATCAGAGTGGGCTGTTACTGGCAACACTCCATACTCCGATCAACACCACTTAATGAGGGAACCCAACAACATGATGACACCAAGGATATAAGTGTCTTAGCTACGTAGCTCCATTATTGTGTATTAGGATCAATACGGTCTGGATTCTATGTTGTTTGGTAGGTAGTAATCTTAAAGTCATCTGTTGTTTCTGTATTTCAATCTCAAAAACCAAAATACAAAGTGATGTGTAGTTGCTTACTTTCATGACTTGTAGCTTGATGCTTTGAGCTTGGTCCAGCCATAATAGTTTACTTTCATACTTCTTCAAAGCAAAACAAATTCTACATCTTGCATGGAAAATCAAGCATGATCCATGTCTAGTGATACAGTAGATCAGTAGCCGAACAAGAATGTTCAATAGAGCAGCTCAACAGCCAGTGAGAAGCAATTCAGAATCCAAACTAAAGCTTAAGCTAATATCAAACGGGGAACCAAGCCATATCTTTATAAACAGAATCCTAGAGACCAAGTTAAAGACCTTTTTTGATTTGTACTTGCATGATTAATATACATAGGTATTAGATCAGAAGTGCAACAACGGTGAAACCAAATAGCTAGGATTGTACACTAACTAGAAGAAAAAAAAAACATGATTAGACTCGTTAGAGCATGAACCAAGTTCCATAATTGAGCATGTTGGAATGATATATTCTGCACTCCTGGCAATACTTGTCCCCTTATCTAGCCATATTGTGGCCTTAATACAAGCTGTGGGTTACAAATTCTAGGTTTCTCCTATGTGTGACTATTGACTCCTATGTGTGATTAATGGGTTACAAATTCCAGACTTCTTGTTTTTGTTTTCTTTTCTTCACTAGGTTGATGAATGGGATAGTGATCCTGCCGATGTAGATCTATATGATAGGGATGAAGTTGATTGGGATGGGCAATATTCAAGTGGGAGGAAAAGGAGGTCAGAACGTGATGGAGTTCTTGTTGATATGGATTCTTTTGCCAGGAGGTTTAGGAAACCTAGGATAGAAACACAAGAAGAAATAATCAACGTATGCTTTCTGTGAATTGGCTGTCAAAGAAGCTCTCTGTATTCAGGTGCCTTCAGACTTTCAAGCTCAGTTAAAATTCTGGTTTGGATTGTATGTTGGATCTATATATAGAGTATAGACTGATGAAAATTCTTTACACTCTCACTTCTGGCTACAGTAATGGTAGTTTTGTTTAATAATAGCTAGGACAGGGATAAAACTCTTTAATCATTTGTTGTGTCTTATGATGTTTGGCTTGACTTGTGTTCTACTCTATTGTATTTCCGGAAGTTCTTGCTTCTATTATAGTTATTCTGTTTCCTATATATAAACTACTAACAAACGTTGCTCCTGAATTTTCTCAGGGTGAGTGGGTTCCTGTTGTTGTTGATGATTGGATTCCATGCGAATCACCGGGGGTAAACCAGCATTTGCTACTAGCAGAAAAGGAAACGAGTTGTGGGTCTCTTATCATAACTTTGTTTGTGTTTTTATAACAGTCAAAAGATGGCATATTCTGGATGTCCTGGCAAGACTTCCAAATTCATTTTCGATCAATATATGTTTACCGTATCTATCCCCGGCGATGTGCTACTCTGTTCACGGCAATGGCGAAGTTATAGTGCTGGTGGCTGCCAAGAGTTATCCTAGGGCAGAACTCAGCTCTACAGCTCAGTCCCATCCAAGTGTCAAGGTTCTCAGTGAGAAGAATCAGTAAGATTGAATGCGATGATGTGATGTGAACTGGTGCTTGTGAAACTAAAAACTAAAGGCTCCCTTGACTTGGCCGCCAAGTATATCTATCCTTCACTTCTGCAGTATCAACCAGGGAAGAGGGCTTTATGTGGGTTTTGTAAGTTTATGTGTACATACAACTTAACAGTTTTGTAGGGATGGATATAGGATAGAGTTGATCTTGTATAGGGGGAAATAGGAGGAAAGGAATAGGACTGTTTAGTTCAAGGGAAATATAAGTTAGCAAATTTAGCTAGAATCCTGTGTTGTTCAAGCCGATGCAGTTTTGAATTTGAGGGTGTCATATTAGAGCCATTAATTGTACAAATATTTGACATTTTCAATGCAAGCTGTATTGTTTCATACAGTTCTTTATATAATAGGTACTAGAAGACACATGCGGAATAATCTTTGCAATTTGCGGTGCTCCCTGCTGACTCATTGAATGTTTTCTCCTCTCATTTTCAGTGAGTTGATGATTATGTTGGAATCATATTATAGAACTCTCATCCCATTTGAAACCTGTTACTGATTTAGTTTTCCTTAAGAGGAAGCATTTCAGCAGCATCACTCACGATTCAGGTGCCAACAATTCACAATTGAAAATCAATGTACCACTCTCCCCAGAATCCTACAGTGAACCCAATCCCAGCAGGAACATAAAACCAGGGAGTTGACGAAAGGAGCCTGCGGTTTCATGCTCGTTGTTGTTGTCCACGTCTAGATCATCAATTCCCTCATTGTTTCCTTCTTTTTCTTATCGTATTCTGTTACATACTGAGTAGTACTGCTAATATCATCCATGCATGCAACCCAACTGAACATACTTTATCTCTCTTGTCCTTCGCTCTGGCTCTTTCTTCTCTTTCCCTTTCCTTAAACTGGGACTTCCGCTGACTGTTGCCGCTGCAAGGCATCAACTGCGATGCGGCTGGTTAGGTCTCACCCGTTATCATTGCCCTCCGATGGCCTCACACTCAAACAAGGTATTACATTTGCTTCATCAAAACTAGCACTTGAAAATCTCACACATCTCACCCACTTGATCTCTCCCAAAATTCCCTACATCAATTGTTGCTTCCTTCTTGTCCTTCACTCATTGAGGTTCTTGATTTGAGCTCTAACCTTCTTTTGGGGAGCTTCCAGTACTTTCTCTCTCATCCAGTATCCGAGTGCTGGATTGTCCAACAATCAATTTACTGTCCAAGAAATGATTGATAACACGAATTATAACAAGAAAAATAGAATATAGGAGCGAAAAAGAAAATTTAAGTTAAATTTGCTTGTTGCACTGAATCACCAAGACACAGAAGATTGGGAAAACAAATGAATTATGAGAACTCCATTATCTTAGAAAAGGTAACATTTTTAGTTTCTATGGCATCACAAGAAATCTACCATTCAATGAAAAAATAATAATTCAGTTGATCACACAGCATACCTGGACAAAAGAAATAGAGTTGAACTTGTTACTTCCTGCAATGGAAGTCAGAAGTTGAGCTAGGGACTTCAGTATTGGAAACGAGATGATCTGTTGCATCAAAATAGGAAAAAAGAAAAAGAAAAAAAAGATTACTATTAAATTATAGATTTAACAGAAAAGTAACATTCTAGGAGTGTCCATAATGTTGTTTGTAACTTGCATTACTAGAGTAAAGAAAACAAAACAATCATCAACTTTATGTATTATGCATAATTTTGACTTTTTTGTTGTTGTTCACATTCTGACTAATAATAAAGAAAAATAGAATAAAAATAAACATGCTATTGTAATTGTGCTTCGTGTTCTGTCCTGTCGTGGGAGCTCAATTGTTTTAAAGAGTGAGAAGAATAAAAATTGAATCACAGATATTAATTGATCAAATTAGTTTTTGCCCAATTGCTGCCCTACAAAATACAGAAGAAAAGAACAAACTAAGTAAATACGTCAATACCTGTCATGTAGAGTTTGGTATAGTTGTGGATCATCCAGTTGGACTGGGTCAGAAGTGGAGGCTGAAAATGAAAATTGGTTCCTGCTTTTGAAGGCTTCGAAGAGATCGGAAGAGGTTGAAAGTAAAAGCTTGGGGCAATCCTCCACCATCAAGCGTTCCAATGAAGGACACTCAATATCAACAGCAGCAATTGCACCATACAAAATGGGAAGATTCTTCAAAACCATGTTCTTCAGTTTTGGTAGAACCGTCTTCTCCTTGTTCACTGCTTCCATTACTCTTTCCAACTTAGGACACCACTCTACAAGAAGGTCTTCCAATTGAACAAGACACTCAGCTACATCAGATGCGAACAGACTTTGCAGCAGCTGGCAATCGTACACGGTCAAAATCTTAAGACTCTGGAACATTGCACGTGGGGGACGACCACTACATATGTTTCTTAGTGCTTTTAGAGACAAAAAATGCATCTCTCTCAGTTTTGATTGTTCTGGCTCGACCCCTTCGCATCTAAACACATATTCCAATTCAAACACAGAGTTTAAATCTAGTTTCTCCAGATTTGGTAGTCTCTGTACAAATTCTGATACACTCCTCAAAATCATACCAAGATACACATGAAACACCTTGAGATTCGAGAGAGACCCAGGTGGTAACTCACCAACACAAACTCTCCTCCAAGTGGATCAGAAATTTCAGACGCAACTCTTCCAAATTCTCAAACACAGGTCCTGTTTCAACTCGTCTTGTTGTGTTCATCAACTCTTTCAAGTACATAGAAGAGTAACTGTGAGACGCTTGAGTTTATGAAACCTACCATGGTCATATTCCATACAATATTGTCACTCATCCCTCCGCACATGTCATACTCTAGTCTCTGTTTTCTCTGTCACTGCTTTGATAAACCAATCAGGCAAGGTACTGATGGTTGCTCCATTAAGATACAAGGATCTTGAATTACGATCTCCTCGTTCGTATACAGGGGGGCCGTATGCAGAGAGGGTGCATCTGCCGATGACACTTATACAAAAGTAATCCCAATCTGGTGCAACCTCAACATTTTTAGGAAACTTGACCTTGATCGGATAAGCCAACCTGCAATATTTTCAAATTTGATAAACCAGCTAACTCATCAAACCTAATAATATTGGTTCTTTCTGTTGGTCCCTTAGCTGAACACCACCCGTCCTTCTCAAATCAACAGTACGTACACCATGTACAATTCTTCTAATTCTTGCAACTTTGATATCACTTTAGATGGAATTGTAACCATTCCTACCTCACTGATTAGTTCCCAAGAGCGATTGACGTTCAAAATCCTTAGATTGGTCAAATGTTCTATCTCTCTAGACAATTGCCCCTCGGGATAGTCTCTCATACTAAGAATTTCAAGCTTGTTAAGTTTCCCCACAACGAAAATGTCAATTAATTTGTAGCAGAAATCTAAATACAAAGCTTGGAGGGTTGGTGAGGAGACTAAATGATTGGGGGTAATACGGAAACACTAGTGTTGCTAAGATCCAAGACCCTTAACTCTTTCAGATTCTGGATCACTTTTCTGGGATCTCACTTAGTTTAGCATTCCCGTTTAGTAATAAAATCTGGAGATTTGGACATACCAACTCTTCTTCGGGTAGCTTGGGAATTTCGTTGTTCATCAGTGAAATTGCAGTGCAGCCTTCATGTAATCCCCATGGCGCCCAATCCTTTAAACCACGACCAGCTTCCACCAAAAACCGATGGCAATCTTCAGATTCGGCAATTTGAATGGCTGTATCCCGGATGACATCATGCATCTTACACATCCTTCTTCCTCACTATCCAAAAGCAAGCTCGAATTTTTCAGGTACTTGACCCACTGTAACTAATCTTCCTCTGGCTACTTCCATTGTTTTGGCATCTCGAAACAATTTTTTTCCGATCGCGTACCGAAACAAGTCTTCTATGTTGATGTTACGGTCTTCTGGTCACAAACAGTAAATGGTCAAAATCTTAAGACTCTGGAAATTGCAAGTGGGACGGGACCATTACATATGCTTCTTAGTGCTTAGAGACAACAAAGCATCTCTCTCAGTTTTGCTTGTTCTGGCTCCACCCCTTCGCATCTGAAACACATATTCCAATTCTTCCATACAGTTTAAATCTAGTTTCTCCAGATTTGGTATCTCTGTACAAAATTTTGACACACCTCAAAATCTTACAAAAAACACATGAAACACCTTGAGATTTGAGAGAGACCAGGTGGTAACTCACCAACACAACTCCTCCAGGTGGAGTCGAAATTCAGAAGCCAACTCTTCCAAATTCTCAAAACTGGTCCTGTTTCAACTCGTCTGTTGTGTTCATCAACTCTTTCAACTCGTCTTGTTGCGCAACTGTGAGATGCTTGAGTTTATGTAACCTCCATGGTCATATTCCATACAATGTCACTCATCCCTCGCGCTTGTACTCTAGCTCTCTGTTTTCTCTGTCACGCGTTTGATAAACCAGTCAGGCAAGGTACTGATGGTTTCCATTAAGAACAAGGATCTTGAATTACGATCTTCTTGTTTGTATAAGCGGGGCTATATAGAGCTGGTGCATCTGCGAAGACACTTATACAAAAGTATTCCCAATCTGGTGCGACCTCAACATTTTTAGGATGAAACCTTCATCGGATAAGTAACCTGCAATATTTTCAAATTGATAAACCAGCTAACTCATCAAACCTAATAATATTGGTTCTTCTGTGCGGGTCATTCAATCCACGTACATCATGTACAATTCTTCTAATTCTTGCAACTTTGATATCACTTTATGGAATTGTAACCATTGTCAATTGTAGCCAGAGCCATTGACATCCAAAATCCTTAGATTGGTCAAATGTCCTATTTCTCTCGACAATGCCCCTCGGGACAGCCTCTCATACTAAGAATTTCAAGCTTGTTAAGTTCCCCACAACGGAAATGTCTTAATTGTCGCAATATCTAAATACAAAGCTTGGAGGTTGGTGAGGAGACTAAATGATTGGGTAATACGGAATACTAGTGTTGCTAAGATCCAAGACCCTTAACTCTTTCAGATTCTGGATAACTTTTCTGGGATCTACTTAGTTCATATATTCCGTTTAGTAAAAATCTGGAGATTTGGACATACCAACTCTTCTTCGGGTAGCTTGCGAATTCGCTGTTCATCAGTGAAATTGCAGTGCAGCCTTCATTAATCCCCATGGCCGCCCAATCCTTTAAACCACGACCAGCTTCACAAAAAAACGATGGCACTCTTCAGATTCGGAATTTGAATGGCTGTATCCCGGATGACATCATGCATCTTAACAACATCCTTTTCCTCACTATCCAAAGCAAGCAGAATTTTTAGGTACTTGACCACTGTAACTAATCTCCTCTGGCTCTTCCATGTTTTTGGCATCTCGAAACAACTTTTTCCGATGCGTACCGGAACAAGTCTTCTATTTTGATGTCATGGTCTTCTGGGAACAGGCAACAGAGCAAGAAGCATGACTTGGAATCCCCATCTTGCAAGTAATTATAGCTAATCTATACATCGGAATGCATCTTCCTCAGTGGGATTGATTTTTGCGACTGCTTAGCGTTCAGCTGCCTTCTCCCATTCCTCCTGGTCCTGATCTCCGAGTGCCCTTGCAACAGCTATCAATGCAATCGGTAGACCTTACACTCTAAAGCTACCCTCCTTGCCACTTTTCAAATGAGGTGGGCTCAAAAGAAATTGTTCCTGCATTTCACGAACAAGGTCAAGAATCTGATCTGAGAGAACTTTGAGGCTGTCTTTTCATGGCACTTCATGGCAGTACAGACATTCAATCTCCTGGTGGTGAGTAGCACTTTGGACTTGCACTTTGAAGCTCATTGTAGGTGGGAATCCCTATCTTGACAACTCTGTTCTCTCCAAACATCGTCACAATTATCAGGAGTTTTTCTTTTCTCATGATCTCCTTAGCAACTTATTGCTCTTCCAGCTTCTGCTTCTCATTAATTCGAAGCCCAGCAGATCTGCCAATGTGTCTTGAATTTTTTTCAAGTCAAGGTTTTGGGATACGACAGCCATAATCCAATGGTTAAAAGTACCATTTCTGCAGGCTTGTGCAGCTACATGTTCACCATGCTTGTCTTTCCAACGCCGCCCATGCCATAGACACCAACGGCAGTAATCTTGTCATGTTAGCGCCTTCATAACCTTGTCTGTCGCTTCTTTTGTTGCTCCAATGCTTGGAAATCATCGTGAATTAATAGGATCAAGTGGTACTTTACTGGAGAGAGATTCCACAATCTTGTCAACAAGTTCACTGTGAGTCCTACAAGGAAGAATTAAAGAGTTGTAAGGATTAAAAGTCAAGTGTTAGGTAAAATATATATAGAATTGAATTAAGGCACAATGCTTACTTGAAATCATTTGTATTCCACCCTGAGATATTGGCCACTTTGCTTAAGGACAGCCATCCATTGATTCACCTTCTCTGATTCATGTCGCTTAGAGGTATCGTGCTTAGAGAAAGCTTCTTTGAAACGTTCTTCTGAAATCGGACATCGTAGGATCAACTTAAAAAAAGTGGCAAAATTCTGCTCTCTTCCATGGATAGACAAATCTCCGAAGTTCCTCCAAACACCAAGCAGAAGAAGCGTAATTTTCGAGAGAATTACGATTGCAAACCTGACTCTTTAATTGCCTTATGAGTGCGGGAGAAATAACATCCCCTACTTCAAGTCCTTGCTCATCCATAACGTTTTGATTCTCTACTACTAAGTCGATTGCAGATCTCGTTTGCAATCCCTTTGCGAGTGTCAGACCCCTGAAACTCAAAAACACATCATACTTCCAGCAACGAGGTTCTGATGATGAAGCAAGAGATTCAGAGGCATTCAGTAACCCGTCCTTGATTATCTGCGACTTTCCGACCATGTAACTTATCCGACGCTTTACTTGAGTCCATATCCCCTTATGGCCTTGCAAACCATCCATGTACAATTACCGTAACAATCGCCCACGATATCTTTTGTAATATGAAACATACAGAAGAAGAACAAAAGGGAGTTAAAACCAACGAACAAAACATTAACAAATTTGGAGGGTAAAACTTATAAAATACTCATGTTTCTAACCTCGAAGAAATAGAACTCCATAGCTTCAGAACTCCAATAGTGAACAAATCTATGTAAAGCCTTCTGTTCAAACAAGAGCGCGCGTGATAACAAAAAAAAGGAGAAATGGAAGATACAGAGATAGTTTGAACGGAGAAAAGAAAGAGAGACTATGTGTCCAAATGGTATCAGTCTGTTTCTACTCTTTTCATGCCTGGAAGCTAAAGTCTGCTTTCTACATACCACCGAGATTCAAAATCAATAAATCCGTCATATCCCACTCAGTTCAATAGTCCCAACAACTATACACCCTGGCGAAGAAGCTCCATTTGTTCTTTCTGTTTTTACAAAAGCCAATAACCTTGGAAAGCCTTGTCGTATGCACTGATGGTTCTTCAGTTATTTTCTTCCTTGGGCCACAAATCAGAAATGATGACAAGTAGGTAATCTTCTATTGCTGACTTCTTTTCTTTTTTTTTGCCCCCGAGAAGAAACAACCAAGTGTCATTCATATTCTCACTATCATGTTGTGTACGAAAATGGCATACTTATGCCACTTCTCATATTCAAATGTTCTTCCATGCTATTAGTTACTAAATAAATTTGCTTGCAGAAGAAATGTTTTTTGAAATATTGAGTGTCTGATGAAACACTAATTTATTAGGCTCTTCATGTACAGGCCAGGCATACACATGTAAGCGCGTCTCTCACGACTTCAAATGCAAGAATGGGCCAGTAAAGGTGATACCCTACGGACAGAACTCAGTCTAAAATCAGTCCCATCCAAGTGTCAGAGTTCTCAGTGAGAAGAATCAGTAAGCTGAATGCGATGATGTGATGTGACTGGTGTGTGAACTAAAAAATGAAGGCTCCTTTGACTTGGCCGTCAAGTATATCTATCCTTCACTTCTGCATTATCAACCAGGGAAGAGGGCTTCTGTGGGTTTTGTAAGTTTATGTGGACATACAACTTAACTCTTTTGTTAGGGAGGATATAGGATAGAGTGATCTTGTAAATGAGGGGGAAATAGAGGAAAGGAATAGGAATGTTAGTTCAAGGGAATATAAGTTAGCAAATTTAGATTAGAATCCTGCAAATTAGCCGATGCAGTTTTGAATTAGAGGGTGACATATTAGAGCCATTAATTGTACAAATTTGACATTTTCAATGCAAGCTGTATTCTTTCATACAGTTCTTATATAATAGGTACTAAGACACATGCGAATAATCTTCGCCAATTTGGGTGCTCCCTGCTGACTCATTGAATGTTTTCTCCCTCCATTTCGTTGGAAAAAAGGGTTTGGATGGAATGGGATCATATTATAAACTCTCATCCCATTGTGAAACTGTTACTGCATTTAGTTTTTCCTAAAGAGGAGGTGTGGATTGAATTATGAAAAAGAGGAAGCATTCAGCAGCACACTCACGATAGGTGCCACAAATCACAATTGAAAACAAGCAACAGTGGGATTAATTACAAATTCAGGTATAGCCTTATCTTCATCTGTGTACCACACAGCGATCGCAGTGTATGCCTACAATGAACCCAACCCAGTGAACCAAAGACACACAGCGATTGTTTCAATTCCCTAATCAAAGTGTTGCTTTTTCTTGTCTTGCATCATTTGAGGGTCGATTTGAGCTCAACTTCTTTCTGGGGAGCTTCCAGTACTTTTCTCTCTCATCTAGTATCCGAGTGCTGGGATTTGTCCAACAATCAATTACTGTCAAAGAAAGATTGATAACGACGAGTTATAACAAGAAAATAAGAATATAGGAGTGAAAAAGAAAATTGAAGTTAAATTTGCTTGTTGCACGAATGACTAATACCAGAAGATTGGGGAAAACAATATGAATTATGAGAACTCCATTATCTTAGAAAAAAAGGTTAACATTTTTAGGTTTCTGATGGATCACAAGAAAATCTACATTCAATGAAAAGAAAATAAGTCATATATAGTTATTCTGTTTCCTATATATAAAACTACTAACAAATGTTGCTCCTGAATTTTTTAGGGTGAGTGGGTTCCTGTTGTTGTTGATGATTGGATTCCATGCGAATCACCGGTAAAACCAGCATTTGCTACTAGCAGAAAAGGTAACGAGTTGTGGGTCTCTTTACTGGAGAAGGCATATGCCAAATTGCATGGCTCCTATGAAGCTTTAGAAGGTGGGACTTGTCCAAGATCTCTTGTAGACCTCACTGGAGGTGCGGGGAAAGAGATTGACATGAGGAGTGCTCAGGCCACATTGATCTGCGAGTGGTCGATTATGGTCTCAGTTGTTGCGCTTCAAACAAGAGGGATTTCTTCTGGGTGCTGGAAGTCCACTGGTTCAGATGTACATATTTCCTCCAGTGCATTGTCCAAGGTCATGCTTACTCATTATTGCGGTGAGTTGGAATGTCCACCTGACATTTGCTTTTGATATGCAACTAAATGATTTTGATCAAGGTAGTCACACTAGCAAATCTTTTCAACTCAGGTAAGAGAGGTGGATGGTCACATGGGCCAATTGAAGTTGAGTGGAATGGCCCTTGGTCTGACTCATCGCATGAATGGATGAGCACAAGCTGAAGCATATTCCACATGTTTGTTTATTGTAATGTTTATCCACATCATATTAGTCTTCCCTTCTAGTTTCCTTTCCCCACCACATCATCACCTGGGCTAATCCCAGAGGGTTTACCTAAGTCGTTCAGTTCCTCTGACAGATAGAAAGGTTTCTATCTCAGAGTTACCGTTGATGGCCTATCTATGTCTGATCTCTTTGATGTCACTTCTGTTTTCTTTTTCTTCCTTTTCTTTTCTTATCATAACTTGGTTGTGTTTCTTAAACATAACAGTCAAAAGATGGCATATTCTGGATGTCCTGGCAAGACTTCCAAATTCATTTTCGATCAATTATGTTTGCCGTATCTATCCCCCAGAGATCGCTACTCTGTTCACGGCCAATGGCGAAGTTATAGTGCTGGTGGTTGCCAAGACTACGAGACATGGCATCAACCATGCATGCATGCAACCCAACTCAGTATGTACTACTCGTATCTGTTACATACTGAGTAGTACTGCTAGTATCATCCATGCATGCAACCCACTGAACATACTTCTCTCTGGCTCTTTCTTATCTTTCTCTTCTCTTCTTCCTTAAACTGGAATTCCGGTGGCTGTTGCTGCTGGCAAGGCATCAACTGCGATGCGGCTGGTTGGGTCACCATTCTCATTGGCCTCCGATGGCCTCACACACTCAAACAATGTATTACTTTGCTTCATCAAAACTAGCACTTGAAAATCTCACACACTCTCACCCACTTGAATCTCTCCAAAATTCCCTACATCAAAGTGTTGCTTCCTTCTTGTCCTTGACTCATCTTGAGGTCCTTGATTTCAGCTCTAACCTCTTTCTGGGGAGCTTCCAGTACTTTCTCTCTCATCTAGTATCCGCGTGCTGGATTTGTCCAACAACCATTTACTGTCCAAGAAATGATTGATAACGACGAATTATAACAAGAAAATAAGAACATAGGAGCGAAAAAGAAAATTGAAGTTAAAATTTGCTTGTTGCACTGAATCACTAATACACAGAAGACGGGGAAGCCAATGAATTATGAGAACTCCATTATCTTAGAAAAAGGTGACATTTGTAGTTTCTATGGAATCACAAGAAATTTACCATTCAATGAAAAGAAAATAATTCAGTTGATCACATAGCATACCTGGACAAAGAAATAGAGTTGAACTTGGTTACTTCCTGCAATGGAAGTCAGAAGCTGAGCTAGAGACTTAAAAATCTGACCTTCGATGTTCTGTTGCATCAAAATAGGAAAAAAAGAAAGAAAAAAGAATTACTATTAAAATTATAGATTTAAACAGAAAAGTAACATTCTAGGAGTGTCCATAATGTTGTTTGTAACTTGCATTACTAGAGTAAAGAAAACGAACAATCATCAACTTTAAGTATTCTGCATAATTTTGACTTTTTTGTTGTTGTTCACATTATGACTGATACAAAAGAAATAAAAGAATGAAAATAAAATGCTATTTTAATTGTGCTTCGTGTTGAATTGTTTTAAAAGAGTGGGAAGAATAAAAATTGAATCACAGATATTAATTGATCAAATCAGTTTTTGCCCACTTGCTGCCCAACAAAATACAGAAGAAAAGAACAAACTAAGTAATACGTCAATACCTGCCAAGTAGAGTTTTGTATAGTTGTGGATCATAGAGTTGGACTGGGTCAGAAGTGGAGGCTGATACTCAATATCAACGGCAGCAATTGCACCATACAACATAGGAAGATTCTTCAAAACCAAGTTCTTCAGTTTTGGTAGAACCGTCTTCTCCTTGTTCACTGCTTCCATTACTCTTTCCAACAAAGGACACCTCTCTACAAAAAGGTCTTCCAATTGAACAAGACATTGGGCTACATCAGATGCGAACAGACTTTGCAGCAGATCACAACAGTAAATGGTCAAAATCTTAAGACTCTGGAATATTGCAAGTGGAGCGGGACCATTACATATGCTTCTTAGTGCTCTTAGAGACAACAAATGCATCTCTCTCAGTTTTGCTTGTTCTGGCTCCACCCCTTCGCATCTGAAACACTATTCCAATTCTTCCATACAGTTTAAATCTAGTTTCTCCAGATTTGGTAGTCTCTGTACAAATTCTGACACACTCCTCAAAATCTTACCAAAAAACACATGAAACACCTTGAGATTTGAGAGAGACCCAGGTGGTAACTCACCAACACACAACTCCTCCAGGTGGGTCAGAAATTCCAGACGCAACTCTTCCAAATTCTCAAAGACTGGTCCTGTTTCAACTCGTCTTGTTGTGTTCATCAACTCTTTCAACTCGTCTTGTTGCCCAACTGTGAGATGCTTGAGTTTATGTAACCTCCCATGGTCATATTCCATAGCAATGTCACTCATCCCTCCGCAGCGGTTGTACTCTAGCGTCTCTGTTTTCTCTGTCACCGCTTTGATAAACCAGTCAGGCAAGGTACTGATGGTTACTCCATTAAGATACAAGGATCTTGAATTACGATCTTCTTGTTTGTATGAAGCGGCGGGGCCATATATAGAGCTGGTGCATCTGCCGAAGACACTTATACAAAAGTATTCCCAATCTGGTGCGACCTCAACATTTTTAGAGATGAAACCTTCATCGGATAAGTTAACCTGCAATATTTTCAAATTTGATAAACCAGCTAACTCATCAAACCTAATAATATTGGTTCTTTCTGTTGGGTCATTCCATCCACGGTACATCATGTACAATTCTTCTAATTCTTGCAACTTTGATATCACTTTTAATGGAATTGTAACCATTGTCAATTGTAGCCAAGAGCCATTGACATCCAAAATCCTTAGATTGGTCAAATGTCCTATTTCTCTCGACAATTGCCCCTCGGGACAGCCTCTCATACTAAGAATTTCAAGCTTGTTAAGTTTCCCCACAACGGAAATGTCAATTAATTCGTCGCAATCATCTAAATACAAAGCTTGGAGGTTGGTGAGGAGACTAAATGATTCGGGTAATACGGTAATACTAGTGTTGCTAAGATCCAAGACCCTTAACTCTTTCAGATTCTGGATAAACTTTTCTGGGATCTCACTTAGTTCATAATTCCCGTTTAGTAATAAAATCTGGAGATTTGGACATACCAACTCTTCTTCGGGTAGCTTGCGAATTTCGCTGTTCATCAGTGAAATTGCAGTGCAGCCTTCATCTAATCCCCATGGCGCCGCCCAATCCTTTAAACCACGACCAGCTTCCACCAAAAACCGATGGCAATCTTCAGATTCGGCAATTTGAATGGCTGTATCCCGGATGACATCATGCATCTTAACAAATCCTTCTTCCTCACTATCCAAAAGCAAGCTAGAATTTTTCAGGTACTTGACCACTGTAACTAATCTTCCTCTGGCTGCTTCCATTGTTTTGGCATCTCGAAACAATCTTTTTCCGATAGCGTACCGGAACAAGTCTTCTATTTTGATGTCATGGTCTTCTGGGAACAGGCAACAGAGCAAGAAGCATGACTTGGAATCCCCATCTTGCAAGTAATTATAGCTTAATCTTATACATCGGAATGCATCTTCCTCATGGTTGGGATTGACTTTTTGCGACTGCTTTAGTCGTTCAGCTGCCTTCTCCCATTCCTCCTGGTCCTGATCTCCGAGTGCCCTTGCAACAGCTATCAATGCAATCGGTAGACCCTTACACTCTAAAGCTACCCTCCTTGCCACTTTCTCAAATGAGGTGGGCTCAAAAGAAATTGTTCCTGCACTTCTCACGAACAAGGTCCAAGAATCTTGATCTGAGAGAACTTTGAGGCTGATCTTTTCATGGCACTTCATGGCAGTACAGACATTCAATCTCCTGGTGGTGAGTAGCACTTTGGACTTGCACTGTTGAAGCTCATTGTAGGTGGGAATCCCTATCTCTGACAACTCTGTTCTCTCCCAAACATCGTCCACAATTATCAGGAGTTTTTCTTTTCTCATGATCTCCTTACGCAACTTATCTGCTCTTCCAGCTTCTGTCTTCTCATTTAATTCGAAGCCCAGCAGATCTGCCAATGTGTCTTGAATTTTTTTCAAGTCAAGGTTTTGGGATACGACAGCCATAATCCAATGGTTAAAAGTACCATTTCTGCAGGCTTGTGCAGCTACATGTCTCACCATGCTTGTCTTTCCAACGCCGCCCATGCCATAGACACCAACGGCAGTAATCTTGTCATCTGTTAGCGCCTTCATAACCTTGTCTGTCGCTTCTTTTGTTGCTCCAAATGCTTGGAAATCATCTGTGAATTCAATAGGATCAAGTGGTACTTTACTGAGGAGAGATTCCACAATCTTGTCAACAAGTTCACTGTGAGTCCTACAAGGAAGAATTAAAGAGTTGTAAGGATTAAAAGTCAAGTGTTAGGTAAAATATATATAGAATTGAAATTAAGGCACAATGCTTACTTGAAATCATTTGTATTCCACCCTGAGATATTGGCCACTTTGCTTAAGGCAGCCATCCATTGATTCACCTTCTCTGATTCATGTCGCTTAGAGGTATCGTGCTTAGAGAAAGCTTCTTTGAAACTGTTCTTCTGAAATCGGACATCCGTAGGATCAACTTCAAAAAAAAGTGGCAAAATTCTGCTCTCTTCCATGGATAGACAAATCTCACGAAGTTCCTCCAAACACCAAGCAGAAGAAGCGTAATTTTTCGAGAGAATTACGATTGCAAACCTTGACTCTTTAATTGCCTTTATGAGTGCGGGAGAAATAACATCCCCTACTTCAAGTCCTTGCTCATCCATGAACGTTTTGATTTCTCTACTACTAAGTCGATTGCAGATCTCGTTTGCAATCCCTTTGCGAGTGTCAGTACCCCTGAAACTCAAAAACACATCATACTTCCAGCAACGAGGTTCTGATGATGAAGCAAGAGATTCAGAGGCATTCAAGTTAACCGCTCCTTGATTATCCTGCGACTTTCCGACCATGTAACTTATCCGACGCTTTACTTGAGTCCATATCCCCTTAATGGCCTTGCAACCCATCCATGTCACAATTACCGTAACAATCGCCAACGATATCTTTTTGTAATATGCAAACATACAGAAGAAGAACAAAAGGGAGTTAAAACCAACGAACACAAAACATTAACAAATATTGGAGGGTAAAACTTATAAAATACTCATGTTTCTAACCTCGAAGAAATAGAACTCCATTAGCTTCAGAACTCCAATAGTGAACAAATCTATGTAAAGCCTTCCTGTTCAAACAAGAGCGCGTGATAACACAAAAAATGGAGAAAATGGAAGATACAGAGATAGTTTGAACGGAGAAAAGAGAGACTAGTGTGTCCAAATGGTATCAGTCTGCTTTCTACTCTTTTCATGCCTGGAAAGCTAAAGTCTGCTTTCTACATACCACCGAGGCATTCAAAATTCAATAAATCCCGTTCATATCCCACTCATTCAATAGTCCCAACAACTATACACCCTGGCGAAGAAGCTCCATTTGTTCTTTCTGTTTTTACAAAAGCATCAATAACCTTGGAAGCCTTGTCGTATGCACTGATGGTTCTTCAGTTATTTTCTTCTCCTTTGGGCCACAAATCAGAAATGATGACAAGGTAATCTTCTATTGCTTACTTCTTCCTTTTTTTTTTGCCCGAGAAGAAACAACCAAGTGTCATTCATATTCTTCACTATCATGTTTGTGTTACGAAAATGGCATACTTGATGCACTTCTCATTTCAATATGTTCTTCCAATGCATTAGTTACTAAAATAACTTTGCTTGCAGAAGAAATGTGTTTTGAAATTATTGAGTGTCTTGAAACACTAATTTATTAGGCCTCGTTCATGTACAGGCCAGGCATACACTATGTAAGCGAGTCTCTCACGACTTCAAATGCAAAGATGGGCCAGTAACAGGTGATACCCTACGGCAGAACTCAGCTCTACAGATCAGTCCCATCCAAGTGTCAAGAGTTCTCAGTGAGAAGAATCAGTAAGCTTGAATGCGATGATGTGATGTGAACTGGTGCTTGTGAAACTAAAAACTGAAGGCTCCTTTGACTTGGCCGTCAAGTATATCTATCCTTCACTTCTGCATTATCAACCAGGGAAGAGGGCTTTCTGTGGGTTTTGTAAGTTTATGTGGACATACAACTTAACTCTTTTGTAGGGATGGATATAGGATAGAGTTGATCTTGTAAATGAGGGGGAAATAGGAGGAAAGGAATAGGAATGTTTAGTTCAAGGGAAATATAAGTTAGCAAATTTAGCTAGAATCCTGCAAATTTAGCCGATGCAGTTTTGAATTAGAGGGTGACATATTAGAGCCATTAATTGTACAAATATTTGACATTTTCAATGCAAGCTGTATTCTTTCATACAGTTCTTTATATAATAGGTACTAGAAGACACATGCGGAATAATCTTCGCAATTTGCGGTGCTCCCTGCTGACTCATTGAATGTTTTCTCCTCTCATTTTCAGTGAGTTGATGATTATGTTGGAATCATATTATAGAACTCTCATCCCATTTGAAACCCTGTTACTGATTTAGTTTTCCTTAAAGAGGAAGGTGTGGATTGAACTTATGAAAAAGAGGAAGCATTTCAGCAGCATCACTCACGATTCAGGTGCCACAAATTCACAATTGAAAACAAGCAACAGTGGGTAATTACAAATTCAGGTATAGCCTTCTCTTCATCTTGTTGATACACACAGCGATCGGAAGTGTATGCCTACAATGAACCCAATCCCAGTGAACAAAGACACACAGCGATTGTTTCAATTCCCTACATCAAAGTGTTGCTTTCTTCTTGTCCTTGACTCATCTTGAGGTTCTTGATTTGAGCTCTAACCTTCTTTCTGGGGAGCTTCCAGTACTTTCTCTCTCATCTAGTATCCGAGTGCTGGATTTGTCCAACAATCAATTTACTGTCAAAGAAATGATTGATAACGACGAGTTATAACAAGAAAAATAAGAATATAGGAGTGAAAAAGAAAATTGAAGTTAAATTTGCTTGTTGCACTGAATGACTAATACACAGAAGATTGGGAAAACAAATGAATTATGAGAACTCCATTATCTTAGAAAAAAAGGTAACATTTTTAGTTTCTATGGCATCACAAGAAATCTACCATTCAATGAAAAGAAAATAATTCAGTTGATCACACAGCATACCTGGACAAAGAAATAGAGTTGAACTTGGTTACTTCCTGCAATGGAAGTCAGAAGCTGAGCTAGAGACTTAAAAATCTGACATTCGATGTTCTGTTGCATCAAAATAGGAAAAAAGAAAAAGAAAAGAAGAATTACAGGGGAAATAAAAATGAAAAGTAACATTCTAGGAACTTGCATTACTAGAGTAAAGAAAACGAAACAATCAACAACTTTAAGTATTCTGCATAATTTTGACTTTTTTGTTGTTGTTCACATTATGACTGATAACAAAGAAAAATAAGAATGAAAATAAAAATGCTATTTTAATTGTGCTTCGTGTTGAATTGTTTTAAAAGAGTGGGAAGAATAAAAATTGAATCACAGATATTAATTGATCAAATCAGTTTTTGCCCACTTGCTGCCCAACAAAATACAGAAGAAAAGAACAAACTAAGTAATACGTCAATACCTGCCAAGTAGAGTTTGTATAGTTGTGGATCATAGAGTTGGACTGGGTCAGAAGTGGAGGCTGATACTCAATATCAACGGCAGCAATTGCACCATACAACATAGGAAGATTCTTCAAAACCAAGTTCTTCAGTTTTGGTAGAACCGTCTTCTCCTTGTTCACTGCTTCCATTACTCTTTCCAACAAAGGACACCTCTCTACAAAAAGGTCTTCCAATTGAACAAGACATTGGGCTACATCAGATGCGAACAGACTTTGCAGACTCTGGAACATTGCACGTGGGGCAGGACCACTACATATGCTTTTAGTGCATGTAGAGACAACAAATGCATCTCTCTCAGTTTTGCTTGGAGCTCGACCCCTTCGCATCTGAACACATATTCCAATTCGTCCAGATTGTCCAATCCTAGTTTCTCCAGATTTGGTAGTCTCTGTATAAATTTGATACACTCCTCAAGATACAACAACTTCTCATATGCAATACCTTGAGATTTGAGAGAGACCCAGGTGGTAACTCACCAACACACAACTCCACCAGGTGCGTCAGAAATTTCAGACGCAACTTTTCCAAATTCTCAAACACTGGTCCTGTTTCAACTCGTCTTGTTGTGTTCATCAACTCTTTCAAGTACGAATATTCAACTGTGAGATGCTTGAGTTTATGTAACCTCCCATGGTCAAATTCCATAACAATGTCACTCATCCATCTGCAGCGGTAATACTCTAGCTTCTCTGTTTTCTCTGTCACCGCTTTGATAAACCAATCAGGCAAGGTACTGATGGTTGCTCCCTTAAGAAACAAGGATCTTGAATTACGATCTCCTTGTTCGTATTCAGGCCGGGTGCGGCTTCCGTCATTGATAGTTATACAAAAGTAATCCCAATCTGGTGGGACCTCAACATTTTTATGGATGGAACTTGCATCGGATACGCCAACCTGCAATATTTTCAAATTTGATAAACCAGCTAACTCATCAAACCCGTCCTCAAATCCACAGTTCACCATGTACAATTCTTCTAATTTTTGCAACTTTGGTATCACTTTAGATGGAATCGTAACCATTCCTCTCATTGTGAATGGTGCCGAATAGTAATTGACGTCCAAAATCCTTAGATTGGTCAAATGTCCTATTTCTCTCGACAATTTCCCCACGGGACAGGATCTCATACTAAGAATTTCAAGCTTGTTAAGTTTCCCTACAACAGAAATATCAATCAATTTGTCGCAATCATCTAAATACAAAGCTTGGAGGTTGGTGAGGAGACTAAATGATTGAGGTAATACGGAAATACTAGTGTTGCTAAGATCCAAGACCCTTAACTCTTTCAGATTCTGGATCAACTTTTCGGGGATCTCACTTAGTCCAAAATTCCTGTTTAGTAATAAAATCTGGAGATTTGGACATACCAACTCTTCTTCGGGTAGCTTGCGAATTTCGTTCCTCATTAGTGAAATAGCAGTGCAGCCTTCATGTAATCCGCGTGGCCGCCAATCCTTTAAACCACAGCCAGCTTTCACAAAAAACCGATGCCCATCTTCAGATTGTGCAATATTCAGGGCTGTATCCCGGATGACATCATGCATCTTAACACATCCTTCTTCCTGACTATCCAAAAGCAAGCTAGAATTTTTCAGGTACTTGACCACTGTAACTAATCTTCCTCTGGCTACTTCCATTGTTTTAGCATCTCGAAACAATCTTTTTCCGATCGCGTACCGGAACAAGTCTTCTATTTCGATGTCACGGTCTTCTGGGAACAGGCAACAGAGCAAGAAGCATGACTTGGAATCCCCATCTTTCAAGTAATTATAGCTTAATCTTATACATCGGAATGCATCTTCCTCATGGTTAGGATTGACATATTGCGACTGCTCTAGTCGTTCAGCTGCCTTCTCCCATTCCTCCTGGTCCTCATCTCCGAGTGCTCTTGCAACAGCTATCAATGCAATCGGTAGACCCTTACACTCTCCAGCTACCCTCCTTGCCACTTTCTCAAATGAGGTGGGCTCAAAAGAAATTGTTCCCGCATTTCTCACAAACAAGGTCCAAGAATCTTGATCTGAGAGAACTTTGAGGCTGATCTTTTCGTGGCACTTCATGGCAATACAGACATTCAATCTCCTGGTGGTGAGTAGCACTTTGGACTTGCATTTTTGAAGCTCATTGTAGGGGGAATCCCTATCTTTGACAACTCTGTTCTCTCCCAAACATCGTCCACAATTATTAGGAGTTTTTCTTTTTTCATTATCTCGTTATGCAACCTAAGGGCTCTTCCGGCTTCTGTCTCCTCCACGAATTTAAAGCCCAACGAATCTGCCAATGTACCTTGAACTATTTTCAAGTCAAGGTTTTGGGATACGACAGCCATGATCCAATGGTTAAAAGTACCATTTCTGCAGGCTTGTGCAGCTACATGTCTCACCATGCTTGTCTTTCCAACGCCGCCCATGCCATAGACACCAACGGCAGTAATCTTGTCATTTGTTAGCGCCTTCATAACCTTGTCTGTCGCTTCTTTTGTTGCTCCAAATGCTTGGAAATCATCTGTGAATTCAATTGCATCAGGTGGTACTTTACTGCGGAGAGATTCCACAATGTTGTTAACAAGTTCTTCGTGAGTCCTACAAGGAAGAATAAAGAGTTATAAGGATTCAAAAATGAAGTGTTAGGTAAAATAGATATATGGAATTGAAATTGAAGGCACAATGCTTACTTGAAATCATTTGTATTCCACCCTGAGATACTGGCCACTTGTATAAATCAGCTCTCCATTGATTCACCTTCTCTGATTCATGTCGCCCAGAGGTATCGTGCTTAGAGAAAGCTTCTTTGAAACTGTTCTTCTGAAATCGGACATCTGTAGGATCAACTTCAAAAAAAGTGGCAAAATTCTGTTGTCTTCCATGGATTGACAAATCTCTCGAAGTTCCTCCAAACACCAAGCAGAAGAAGCGTAATTTTGCGAGAGAATTACGACTGCAAACCTCGACTCTTTAATTGCCTCTATGAGTGCGGGAGAAATAACATCCCCTACTTCAAGTCCTTGCTCATCCATGAACGTTTTAATGCCACTTCTACTAAGTCGATTGCAGATGTCGTTTGCAATCCCTTTGCGAGTGTCAGGACCCCTGAAACTCAAAAAGACATCATACTTCCAGCTGCGAGTTGACGATGATGAAGAGGAGGAGGCCATTGAAAACCAGCAACTGATTTCCAGACAGAAGTAATGACGGGAGGAGACGAAGAAGACTGACTGTGAGACTGTGACTACGCAATACAAGTCTACTTTGACTAACCAAAGAAACCCAATAAATCTCCCTAAATCTTTTACAGCTTTAACTGATTGGATATGACCCGGGGTGAAAAGGGTGAAATTCTGGTTCTTACTATTGAGGTGAAATTGTTCCACACACCGGTTAATCAGTGTGTTTTAACTTTACCGTCCATAATTGGATGCCGAGGACCCACGCAAATTTACAGCAGCTTTTCCTACTCAATTCACTGGAAACTTCCCAGAAACTTCCCACCGATATGTATCATTGATATTTACATCAACTTTTCCTTCTCAATCACTGGAAACAACAAGAGAGCCAATAATGTCTCTTATTGCAGGTCATTGCCTCATTGGAACCCACCAAAGGCAAAAGCTTGTGGAAATTATTGGTGCTTATGGGTTATGGCATTTTGATTTTGAGTCTTGAAGGACTCTGCTTTCTTTTTTACCAAAATCATTCTAACATTTTTACGGTTCTACACATCAAGCTAGTCATAACTCATAACACTACTGATATCACATCCTTGTAACAAGAGCAATTTAATTCAAGACCAATTCAACTAATCACTTCACTTTTACTAGCTAGGATTCTCCAATCTCTGTTGAGATCCTTGTCATTGCCCATTGAACTTGAATGTAAACTAATTATGTAATTTGCTTCTTTTTTCTTTTTCTTTTTTGAAAGTATGTATGTATGTAATTTGCTTTTGAAATCACAAGAATGGGTGGATTTATTTGTTTGTTGGATTGGAAAATGTAATGGTCAAATATGATTTACTACTAACTCATTATTGATTATCCTGTGACTTTCCGACCATGTAACTTATTCGACGCTTTACTTGAGGCCATATCCCCTTAATGGCCTTGCAACCCATCCATGTCACAATTACCGCAACAATCGCCAACGATATCTTTTTGTAATATGCAAACATACAGAAGAAGAACAAAAGGGAGTTAAAACCAACCAACACAAAACATTAACAACTATTGGAGGGTAAAACTTATGAAATACTTTTCTAACCTCGAAGAAATAGAAATCCATTAGCTTCGGCTATTACAGGTCGACAGGATAGCTAGGCTGCAGAACTCCAATAGTGAACAAATCTATGTAAAGCCTTTCTGTTCAAACAAGAGCGCGTGATAACACAAAAAATGGAGAAAATGGAAGACACAGAGTTAGTTTGAACGGAGAAAAGAGAGACCTACTTTCGTGGCAGTTGGTATCAGTCTCTGTGTAAATAGTTCTTACTTTATACATACCGAAGAATTCAATTTTCAATAAATCCCGTTCATGTCCCACTCGCTATCTTTCTTACTAGCATTTCTTGACAAGATCATTCAAACTACCCATGGATATAATTTCCTACTCAATTCACTGGAAACTTCCCACAAACTTCCCACCGACATGTATCATCAATATTTACATCAACTTTTCCTGCTCAATTCACTGGAAACAACAAGCTAGAGAGCCACTAATGTCTCCTGTTGCAGGTCATTGCCTCACTGGAATCCACGAAAGGTAAAAGCTTGTGGAAATTATTGGTGCTTATGGGTCCTATGGCAACTTGACCTGAGAAGTATGAACATTGAGCTTAGTTTTGGAGGACTCTACTTTTTGAAACCAGTAAAAACCAATTTTATTTCTACCATGGAGGAAATATAGAATATAACTACAACCATGAGAGCATTGAGCGCTTACTGTATTTCAGCAAAGAGTAATATAAACTCAGCGGCATGAATACCTAAAAACATTTCCCACAACATGCCAACTGATCACTTCACTCTCAGATTGGATGCCTTTAGCATCTTTTGTCCATCGCATACGAGTTCCCAGCTAGATAACCAGCCTTGATGTATATGTAGCTGAAACAGGCCTCCGTAACCATCTGGTCCAAATGAAATTAAAACAGGAAAACTCATTGAATTTATTGTATCCATCATTAGCAAGGAGAACAATCAGTTTTCTTTTCTCATTAGCTAGGAGAACTGTCTAGTTTCTTTGATCCATTTGATCAGTGGGTGAGGCTTACCTAAACTAGGTAATATCTCATATCGAGGTTTATATTTCCACATGCCAGCTATTTCACCTAGTCAATTGATGTCAATAGATTGTTTCAGTATGTATAATTTCTATGGATTTTCTCATCCTATTGAAGCTAAAAAGTTTTACTGTATGGAAGAGGGGAAGAAAGTTGGATGCAGAAAAAGTTAAGTGGCGGCTATGAAATTTGCTGAAGTTTCAGAACCTTTGTCAATTTATAAAACTTCTTACTTTCCCACCTACAAATACCAATCAATATTAAGCATCAGTACATATGCCTACCAAATTAGGTTGTTAAATGTGAACTAAACTGACTGAATCAACCAACCAACAATTTCTCACGCATCTTGACCAAAACAAAAAAGTGACCTTAGTTTTGGACTATAGGTTCAACCTGTACAACCATCCAACCAGAAAAAATTTCCTTTGTTAACGTTTCATCTGAAACTAGTTCATATCTATAACATAGAACAACTAGCAGAGTACCACGATGACTGTAGTTAATGATGTTTAAAATTATATACACGTCCATTGGCAAAAATATCGAAGAACCAAAATGTCCAAAACTCCACAAGTTAACAACTTTAGCAAATACTAAAGCAGCAAAACAATCTGATACACTGTTTTGGCTTGAGGATTGCTAAAGAGGATTGATGACAAGTTCTAGCAAGTTCATGCCCAGAAAAAAATCTTGTCGAGGGCTCTGAATTTCTATACAACATCATATATGTGTATATCATATAACATTAATCAATCGGTCATCATCTTGATGATGATGATAATGAAAAAATGAAAAACATGGATCCCAAAGACGTAGGCTCCGTCAAAATAACCAAAACATGGAACCAACCTAGTAGTCTTGTGAAAATTATGTTACAAACCAAAAGCACATGTAATATTATCACCCATGAAATGCACATAACTACTGAATCCAGGTAATCAGTAAATGACACTAGTAGTAGATATGGAATTACCATGTATGTTAATCAGGTTCCAATCCTCAAGCTGTAGGAAAGGCAATGTGGGCATTAATGGGAGTCTATCCATAAGAAGAAGCAGAGAACACAGTTTCAAGAGTTTCCCCTGCCAATGAACATTGTAATCACATTAAGCAAGTAGCAAGTATTTTTGAGAACCAAATGTCCCAAAAGCAAAGCTAAAGCTCTTATAATGCGAGCATGAGATGTCTTCCAAACTGTAGGTTACAGATACAACATGCCATGAAACTAGAACCGAAAAAAAAAACAAAAAACAAAAAACCAATAATCATGAACCATTATCCAATTTGATGAGCATGTTGGAATCATATATATTGCAGTCCTCAGCTCTTTCTCCTATGTGATTTGGAGTTTCAAACTTTCATAGTGAAACACAAACACAAATACATCGTTGGATTTGTTATAACTTCTAACACGATTCTCCAAAAAATAGCCAGAAGCCAACAATAATACAAAGTATGCATCGATCAATTTTCTTTGTAATCAACTAGAAATTGCAGGCTAACAGAAAACCACCTAGAACAGAATTTGCAATGGAAGGAGCATGAACACTAATCCTCTCCAAACCATCAACCGATTGAATTTAAGTTAAGAATCTTCAATCATGTGGGTTAAATCAAACCATCTCTGATTGCACATTGAGCATGATTTTTCTATTTGTTTCGAAAATCAGAGTAACACAAACGACCCAGCATTGAGATGTACATGAAACTAGTATCAACTAATCAATTGTTGTCGGATAGAAAATCCAACACAAACTAAGAAACCAGTAATTGATCTCCAATCAAACTAACTAAAATCAAATACGGAGCCCATAAACTGATCAGATACACACACTTACACACATACAGAAACACAGTAAATAAGGAACAAGAATGGTAGAGCTACTACTCGATCATCATCATCATGAGAAAAGCATCACCAATCAAGTAAACAAAGTGACGTCACTTGTACCTTAACAAGAACGCAGGCAAATCAATCCTGATTTTCCTCCAAGGACAGAGATGATGATAGTTTTGAGTTGACAGGCGTGTAATCTCCACGCGCAGAAACCGGAGCGTCAAGAGAGAGTGCCACTTCTATGCCAATCTACTACACACAATGGAGTCGAGAACTCTGTCCATCTAAAAGGAAGAGTTAAGGGTGAAATAATGGTCAGCTATATGAATAAGCACAAGTATAACTCTTAGTAATTGATGATGCTTACTTGTAATTATGTTAATCCCACGCACCCAGCCAAACTGGCCACTATTGTTAAAGCATCTCTCCACTGGACCTTCTCAGATTCGTATCGCCCAGACGCCCTTTCATGGTTATCCAAAGCTTCTCCAAACTCCTTTCTGATATCTCACATTATGAAAAATTGGAAGAATTCTCTTGCAGTCGTCCATGCACTGAAAAATATCAACTAGTTCTCTCAAACACCTAGCAGAAGCAGCAGCATAATTTTGGGACAGAACAAGACAACATTTTCATTGCCTCTACGTTAGAGGGAGAAATAACATGACCTGGTACGTACAAGATGTCGATCATCCACGAATGTTGTGGTTCCCCTCTTTTGTAGCCCATTGTATAAAATGTAGCCCAAAATCAGTAGTCCAAGATAGAAATGGCAGCTGGAGATTTGCATCAAATGAGAAAGATAGGTTTTGTGCCATCTGATGAAGGTTACAGTTGAGACGTCAAAGAAGAATCGGGTAGGACATTGCTTTCAAGTATGAGCAGCTGAAATGAAATCGACTGAGGAAATGAAAATTGGCTAAAAATAAACAGAGAATCGGTTCAGACTCATCTCAGTCTCCAACGCCAAGACCAAGCCTTTCCAAATTTGGTTTTCAGAATTAGTAAATCTAAGAGATAAAACCTTTGATTAGTAATACAAGGGTAATATGTGAAAGCTGAGCAATGTATTAGCATAGAAAAAAACAACAACACTAGCATGATTTAGAAAGTACAAATTTTACAACTCAAATACAAATACTTTCTTGGTTCTCCAAAAGATACATCAACACATATATAACCAAAACAAGTCTCTCCAACAGAAAAACTCACTAAAGTAATTGTAATAATTATAAGTGAACTTCATAAACGTTTTAATATATACATATATTTTTTTAAGAAATCTTCTAGTCCATCAATCAAGTGACTTTGCAACTGTGAACCCACCCAAAATATAAAAGAAAAACCGATAACAAGCACTTTTTTCATGAGAATAATTGAAAAGCTCCAAGCAGCTAGAAAAGAGAGAATGTCGTTTATTTTGACTTGCCATGTTTGTGGATTGAATCCAAACCGTATAATTTATATTTGGAGTTGCAGAAAGTCGGAAAAAAGCTATAGATATTTATCCAATAATATAAACTATCTGAATATGCATCCAGCTTATCAAAAAATTAATTTAACACAATGACTACCTCATTTATCTGCAATTTGTATTCTTATAGTAAATGAACAACAAATTCACCAAGATGCATGTCTGAGTGTCTACATGAAATCTCTAAGTTTGTTTTATGCTTTTGCAGAAATCCATTATCAGCATCAGTTGATTACTAAAACGAGAGAATGACTTAATGAGAAGGAAAAGAAGCGAATTACAATTTTTGGGTAGATCATTAAACCCAAAGATTGACAGAGATCTATCTATAATACTAAAACACCTCTAACAGTATTGAAGGCCAGCCTTGGCGCCATTTCAAGTTGTTAAAGTTGAGAATAACCTCTGACAGGGTTAAAATCATCATTATAGTATGAGACATACCTCTAGAGTGCAGAGAACTGCCAGAGACATAATCCTTTCTTAATCCTTTCCTGTACTGCTGGGGGAAGTCATAGACAGACAAGCAAGTGTTCCAATGAAGAGCACTTGATTTCAATATCGATACTTCAATAGTACCGCTGCTAGTAGTCAAGTACTGAACAACCTTGTGACTTGAAGACGGTCTAGAAGTAAGTTCTTCAACAGTGGAAGAACGATCTTGTTGCTCTCTGTTTCCTTACTTGCTTCAATTATTCTGCCAAAGTTATGGCAATCCTGTACGGCTGTACCCAAAGAAAATGGGATATCAGTGATATCAAAGAAAAAAATAAAAATGTAAGAGTTGAAATAAACAAAGTTACAATTTGATTGGTGTATTGATATTGGAAACTCATTTCCCTTGAAATATTGAAAAGGAATCAATTTGCTAGTTTATAACTGAGAGGCGATTAGAATGGAATATTTAATGTTCAGTAGTATTGGAACTCTTTAATACTGACATACCTATTGGATGACAATTCATTTTTACTCATGGAGTTGGATTTGTTTCCTGCTGTGGAAGTCAGGAACAGATACTGAAAACTTGGGGCAGCACCACAATTCCAATTCTTCCAATGAAGGACACTCAATAGCAAAAGTATGATTAAACCAGTACGTGGGCAATCATACCACCATAGCTTCTCTGCTTTTTTTATCACCGTGTTGAAAAACCAGTCCGGAAAGTTACTGATCGAGTCAAGTTTGTCTGATCATGTTGATAAGACTCATAAAAGTTGATTGGCCCTTTTTCCTCTTTGGTGATATATATAAAAAACCCGACCTAATTCGGATTGAGTTCAACATGCAGAATTCTTAATTTTGACATGCCAGTTACCTCATCAAAGGCAGAATTGGTTTCATCCCCTTCTCCATCAACCTTGCTTCCCCAGTCCCCAAATCGACATTGCAGGTAGAGTTCTTCTAGACTATGCAACTTTGATAACAGTTTGGATGGAATCTTATAAACATATCCGTGAGTGATATCCAACACCCTCAGATTGGTGAAATTTCCTATTTCTCTTGATAATTCCTTTAATTGAGCTCCTTGCACACTAAGAAACTCAAGCGTCATCATTTTTCCAACCACATAAATATCCGTTGGGTTTTCACAACCATCTAAATAAAGAGCTCGAAGGAAATAGTTCAAATAAGCAGTATATAGTTCTACCACGGAGGAAACATAGAATAACTACAACCATGAGCATGGAGCACTTACTATATTTCAGTAGAGATATAAACCCAGCAGCAAGAGCACGCTGAAACATTTTCCAGAGCATGTATAGCTGAAACAAGTCTCTGCAACCATATAGTCCAAATGAATCACAACAGAAAGATTCACTGAAGTCATAGTAAACATTATGAGTAAACTTCATTGGGAGAATTTATTTGATATTTTGTCTTTAACAGCATAACAAATCTTCTAGTCTATAGATCAAGTGACTTTGCCGTTGTTACCTGAACCCACATGATCATCCACCCAAAATATAAAATATAAAAATAACAAGCATTTTTAAGCTGGAAAGGAGTGCAAGTCATCCAAATTCAAAATAGGTTGTTTAATTCGGCTTGAAATTTATATTGGTTGGAGTTTAATGGTTGAATTCAAAAGATGCAACCTAGGTTTGGTAACAAGGCAAATGATATAAGTGAAGCAATGCCAGGATAATAATAATACAACACGCATCAATCACAATAACATCAACTAGCTGAAATCAACACTAACCAAATTACATGACTCAGCAGTAGTAAATATCTCAACCTTTTGGTCACTATACACAAGTACTTGGAAGAAATGTACATACGTTTACAGAAGCAGGAGAAACAGCATCCATTCAGTCCAAAGAGAACGGAATTTGGGATTTAACAAAAACTCTATATATTTGTTCTAGGAAAAAGGAAATTTTATATTTTCAGTCAAAAGCACATGAAAAGGAAGCAGTCAATACAAATCTGCTGATCATCACAAATTAGAACATGAAAGCCAACATTACAAAGCTAAAACACTTGTTCCAAAAGAAGAAAAGAACAGTATGAAAGTTCCTTTATGCTAGTTACATTTTAATTTGTATCTCAAAGCAAAAGATAGGAGATAATGAATTCAATCAATGTCACAGTTCCATAGCTAATCTAGACAACCAGACAAACAACACTCAAGAATAATCTGTTTGTTCAATTCTGATTTCCTTAATTTGTTTATGAATATTTGTTACAAAAATAATCTGATTTCTTCGAATGGAAGAGTGGTTTTACATATTGGGTCACAGCAATTCATGCAGACCAATTACCCCAATATCAAAGTGTAACTAGACATAAACAAGCAACCACTAGATATTGACTCAAATCAAAAGAGTAAAGACTGGTAAAAAACGGTGAACATACAGAGGCATTTTTCTGATCATGTCATTTGTTCACTATCGTGAATTTTATGGGATGGCTGCAGCTGGAACCCCTTTGGAAGTTTTATTTCACAGGCTGATACAATGGCACATCAGCTGGATCAATCAACTTAGCAGCTTCAGCTTGATCAGCAACCTTTGGAATATATTGACACATGAGAGAAACTTATGTGTCAAAGCTATGTAATCCAAATTGATAAAATGCAAGTAGAAAATTTCATTGCGCTGAATAACCATTAAGAATGAAGTATGTGCATAAATGAGCTCTGTTGATTTCAAACATGACAAGTCACAAATAAATAAAAACAAGATATCGTAAGCATTTTTGTTCAAGGAGTTAAGATAGGGAGCTTAACCAGGTATTGGCTAACTTTAGGAGCATTCACCATGTTTCTATAATTTCAGCAGAGGTGTACAATCAAATTGTACGTAATACACCAATGATAATCTTTCCATACTTCAAATCATACCTCTATTGCTCTTTAATCTTTCATTGAACAACATTCATGTTTGTGTCTAAATTACAATGAATTCAACTTGATGGTTATACACAACAATTCTTGCTTTTGCGAAACTAAATGAATCCTTCATCTTCAAATCTAAGTGTGATCATGCAACCATACTCAAGTGCTTCTATATATCAATTTCAATGACATAATTTGCAGAACACTACATACTGTGATAGTATAGATTCATGTATCATTGTGGTCAAAAGAAGTAGACTCACTAAAAACGATCCAGAGGCATGGTTTAGTCAGATTTTAAGAATAATACAGGATAATATATGTAAGCAACAAGGAACAAAGCAACTGGAACCAAAATTCTGAAAGCTAGCAACAATGTTATCACCTTACAAATACTTAACTGCCAATACCGGAATAGTAGTTAGGTAGACTACTGTACTATGAAATTACCAGCAACAGTTGTGCTTTCATAGGAAGGACAACAGTCATGCTTAGCCCGTGCGTAATAATGAGCTCATAAAAACCTGCTTATAAGCCATAGGTATCATGGAGTTTCCCCCTGAAAAACAAACAGCAAGTATGCTGATGACAGTAATCGCATTATAGCAGGTTTATTGGAGAAGCAAATGTCCCAAAGTTAGAAACTTCAGCTAAAACAACACAGGCATAACAATGATGACAGCAAACTAATCCAACATTTCTCTTCATGGTTTGAGAATGAAGCCAAAAGACACAACCTTTGATTTGTTACACCTTATAGCCCAGAAGCCAACGAAGTACAAAATATAGTATCAATCAATTTCCTCCCGTCAAGCAAATTGAAACGAGGTTTAGTAGCCCCAATCAACAACGATCAAGTTAAACCCAACCATTAATGATCGATCACAATCGAATAAAAGACAACACAAACAAGTTTGAATCCACCGAGAATGTAACAGAAAGAGTAGAAAGTACCTTGACTCCATTTCAAGCAGAGCGGAGGAAGGGGCCGACGGAGTTGAAGCAAGAAGCGGGTAACCTCCACGCGCGGAACCTGAGCGTTAAATAGAGCAGCCGGTTCAATGCGTCTGCGCGCGAATTTCAAGGGACTTAGTTTGGGTGGTCGGTTTCCAAGCACGACCCAACCTTAGGGCTGGGATACAATTTCAAGTTTCTCATTTTAAACTTCTTATTAGCTACGAGGAAGTTCCTCCCAATGAACACTAGATATTGTTACCAAGTTCATGATCGATGAATATTGTCACATTTTGGTAAATATTTTGAAGAAACACATGTCCCAGAATGAAAGCTGCATAAGCTAATAGAAAGGAGACAAACAATATATTTTGAGCGATACTTGTATGATTATGCAGGTGTATTCATAGGGAAGCACAAGACCAAAACCATCTTACACAGAATTTTTCTTAGTACTAATACTGCTACTAGGAAAGATATAAGAAATACTTTTAAGGACATTAGTACTAGAAACTCAGAAATGCTGTAGAACACGCAATTACCATAACATGAGCATAATGAGGCCATAACATGAGCAATGGGGAGGGTATGATCAGGGGATCAAAAAATCATATTCATACCCTATTTTATTCCCAATCTCCATGCCCGTCCCAAACACCATAAGGGATTCCCCGTCCCCGTCCCCGTCCCCGTTCTTTTTGGGGATTACGTTCTCATACCCGTCCCTATCCCCGTTAACAATTATTTAATAAATTCATTTTTTTTTAAATTTAGAAATATAGAAATATGAAATTAGAATAAATACCAAAATAAATAAGTTTCTTGATTCAATTTAACAAAAACTCTCACTTAAAAAGAAAGTTTCTATAAATATTCATTATGAGAATCAGAAAAAAAAATATTGCAAAAGATTTTCACATAAATATCTATTTATAAATTATACATATTAATATATATATTAATTATATATAATAATATTTCCAAACCTAAATGGGTGTGGGGATGAGAACAAATATCAAAATATCATACCCGTCCCGTACCTAAATCAAAAATCCGAATACTGAGAATCCCCATACCCATTACCCGTTTATCCCCATACCCCGTTAAGATCGAATACCATGCGTAGGTCTAGGCTCATCACGGCCTGTTACCCGTTAGGCCTTGGTGAATCACAGCCCGTTACCCGTTAGGTCTAGACACATCATGGCCCAGACCGCTTAGACGTGGACCGTCTCCGCCTAGCCCGGTAAAAGCCCAAGTCGCTTTTTTTGTTTTTTTTTTTGTTCTGACAATATATAACAGAGGGGGGATGCCATTCTAATCTGATTATAGGTAGCTAGAGTTTCTTCTATTTCATATTTCTTCTCTAGTGATCGTATCATATATTCATATTCAGTCATTAAAACTCGTCTTCTTTCAAAAACAATGGAACGTTATACGAAAGAGAAGAGTCTCACACTGAGCAATCAAGGTTCTTCTTCTTGATTGGAATCTTCCTTTTTCTACGTTGTCGTGGGGAACGTAGAAAGAGAGAAGATGGCTTTTTCTTCTTCCTCTCATCTCTCAGCCAGTCAGCCATACCGCAACGCCTACCAAAATCCTCACCAGCCCACTGTAAGTGTTCTTTTTCTTTCTGCAACTCAAACCAGTCAGTTCCCTTCAGATACTCTTATCTGGTTTTCTGTTTCTTTAGTTGCATGTATCTATAAAAGCATGAATACAATAGCATATGTAGAGATGTTGTTGATTAGGCAATGGTTTTAACTATCATTTGTATGCAGTGAACTCAAAGTCAGTTGGGTTTCATACTTTCATGTAAGATCCAATCTTGACAACAAGAGTGGCAGTCGAGAGGATTCAGACCATTCAGCTAAACCGTCAAAGGTATTGATCTTTTTTCTGTCAACTATCTTCTTGATTATAAGCGATTACTATAGTTTCCAACAAAAAATGAAGGGATATGTGTTGGCTTGATGCTTATTTCTTTCATGTTGCCTGATGCAAGTTGTTTGATTAGTCCTTACTTGTCTGCTAACACATCATTTATGTTCTTAATGATACTTGCTTTGTTCAATCTTCTCTTTTATGGGCCGTGAAGAGTTCATTCAATCTATCTCTTGAATCATGGATTTAGTATTTTGTTCAAGAGAAGATAGAAGATAGAGTCTTTCTTATGAGTCTCCCGCGTAGCGGGCGTTACTATTAGACCATAATTTACACATGTTTATATTCCCCTAAACTTTGACTTTAACTTGTTTTTGAGTTCATTTTAGCTTTCACTAAATCATTTATCTATTTATCTAGGTAAAATGCAAGAGTGAAGGAAAGATTGATTTTTGGTATTAATATGAAGAATCGGAGTTAAGGAGAATTGCGGTTTAATGTGGAGCGAAACGTAAATTTTCGGATTCCGGCGAACCACCACTATTGGTGGCACAAATGGCGGTGCACCACCACTTAGGGTGGTGCCATAGCTTTTCCGATCATCATATAAGAAGAGCAAGGAGAAGAATGGTGATTGAGTAACAACATGAAATTCATTCTATTACTCTTTGGATAATAGAAATCTCATGCTTTAAACATCATCATTGCCTAGTCTAACCTATGCCATCATTTCCCTACATTTTTGTCTTATTTTTGGCAATCCATGGACACTCTCACACTCTTCCTTCTCTCCCTTACGGTTGAATTAGGGAAGAGGGCTGTTTTGGCTCTCTTTTCCCCCATTTTCACTTATCTTTCCTCTATATAATAAGCATACATCTATCCACTAGAAGACCACCATCCACCCATTCACCACTCTCTACATTTTTCTCTCTTTTCCACCACAAACCTCCATCTCATTCTCCTAAAATCCAAACTCATCCTCTTCCGGCCTCTTCCTCACCCAATCTACTCCTTCTCCTCCATCACCACCACTATTTCTAATCCCACTCCTCCATTAACACCACCACTACTACACCATTTCTCCACTCTCTTTCCTATATCACTTTCTCCATCCACTCCACTTATTCACACAAAGCATAGATCTAGCTTCACTACATTTCATCATCAAGTCTTCAAGAGCAAGAAGGAAAGGGAATCACCACCATCACCACCACCACCAAGACGTGAGCTTGGGACAAATCGACACACCACTAAGCCAACTCTCTCCCTTAAACTCTAGATCTATTTTGATGTTTGATTTGATTATGGAGTTTGTTTATGTAATTATGAGTGAGTAGTACTTTGTTGGGGTTAGGGTTGAAAGCCCTAACCAATCTTGTATGGATTGATGCTATTTTATGATATGATGCAATTTTAGTTAACATTCATACATGCTAGTTCAAGAGTTGAATGCATATGCTTAGAATTTACCACTTTGAGTATGTGTGTTTGCCATGACATGATAATGTTTAGAGCTTGGTAATCTTTGAATGTTAAATCATGAAAGCACACTAGGTGTGCATGTAGGAGTTGTGAATTACAATCACTTAGAGATAAGATTGGTTGGTTTGCATAGTTTCTTCATCTCCAAACTTTATGCACTTAGGGTAATACATTAAATGCTTAACCGGATTGAAATGCATGACTTAAGTATTTAAGTATTACACCCGAAAGGGGTTGCTTGATACCACAAAAGGAGCATGTCCTGTCATACCCGAGAGGGATGCAAGGAGAGAAATTGGTTGATTAGCTTAGCATCATTCATAGTGATTTGCATCAATACTTGCAAGAGAGGTTAGTGGTAGACAATTCGAATCCTAACACCATTCATTAGACCACTAGTTTAGTTTAGAGTAATTTAGTTTACATTTGAGCATTTAGTTTAGTTTAGTTAACTACTTCAAAACCCAAAATCAAATCACTACTCCATATTGCACATAGTCACCATGAGCCTAGATTTCCTTTTGTGTTTAGGTTTGTGATTGTATATTTGCATATTCTTGCTCTCTTAAGGTTAACACCCTAGCTAGTGAAAGGAATCCAATCCTCGTGGGTTCGACAACCTTTCTTAATCCCTATACTATTACTTGTACCCCTTATACTTGAGGGTGACTTTTTGGCTAACAGTTACCATTGCTTTGATATCTTCTGATGAAATGTTTGAGTTAGGAATGATTTTTAAGTGGACAGAGACTACTAGCTCCTGTTTTGGTTTTGGGTGACACTTTCAACCTAATTCTTCTTATATTATAATGTTAACTTGAAGAGTATAGTTGGTTTTGGTGGCTTTCAAAAACATTACTGTATAACTTACCATGGATATGTTTTGACATTAGGGATTTCAGGTCTTAATCTTTGACAACTTTTTGCTCTATCTCGCGCACAAGGATAACAAAGATTAGGCTATCTTGTTTGCTGTGAGACTAAGTTGTGAATGTAAATATGCAAGTATTGGAAAGTAAAGATATAACACCAGTACATTTTTACTCGCAGAAACCCTGCACCAGGATAACAAAGATTAGGCTATCTTGTTTGCTGTGAGACTAAGTTGTGAATGTAAATATGCAAGTATTGGAAAGTAAAGATATAACACCAGTACATTTTTACTCGCAGAAACCCTGCACCCAGGGAGAAAAACTACGTGCCCCTAACTCTTGAGGGACAAACTTTTTCACTATTCTAAACACACTTCTTTACAAGACTCACAACTCAGAGGATGACACCACGCCTAGCCATACTGCCTAGTCTAACTACTAACACTCAACTGAACTTGCTCTCTTGTCTCTCAAGTATTTACACATAGGATTATGCTAAGCTTCAAAGCATAACTTAACTAACACCATTAGCTAATTCTCTAAGACAGTTTACAACATGCTTCACACGAAGTTAACTAACTCCCTAGCTAATTCTCTATGAAGACTTCACCGGGTTGCATCACCTAGACCGCTCTCAAGGTATGCATGAACAATGAACAATGAACAATGATATGGGTTTTGAAAACGTTTGGTGCTCAACTCTAAGATTTATAATCAACGATGAAGACTTAGAACAAAGAAGAAATAATGCTAAGACTCAAAGAGAGAAAATGCAAATGACAATTTCAACAACCAAAAAGTATGAGGAGCAGAGCCTCATATATATAGGCAAAGTACCAGCCATGAAAGGGTAGACACAATTACCAAATAAAAAAGGCTTCATTTTGGACTGTAGTGTTTTGTCTCACCAAAAGTAGGATAGATAGGATCTGACGGATCCATAAAGCCTAAGACAAAAGCCAAGTGAGATTTTCCCAAATGGGAATGAAGCCAAGAGAAAGAGTCAAGGGTTTTGAAAACTAAATCAGTTTTAAATAGATGATAAAAACATCACAAAACCACTAACTCTAAAGAGGACACTTAGACCGGCTATATATCTTGGGCGGTGCCTCACATGGGTCAGCAACTGACTTGGTTTGTGTATCACAAAACCCAATTGGACTAAAAAAGGAGCTGACCTAAAAGTGCTTTAGTCATGTGCTCATGGGTTGGAAAAACAACACAACCCTAGACTAACTTGGAGCTCAAGCTTAATGAAAAATGTTTTACTAAAAGAGATTTGAAATTCAAATACTTGAAAAGCTGAAGCAAATACATTTAAATATGCACGAAGTCAGACTTAGAGATTAGGACAGATACAAACTAGGGTATCATCCAAATCTTCACTTGCCATCCTTAGTGAAGGATATGTGATGCATATGCATATGAACTACCTGATGCACTTGAGAACGGTCAGGTCTTCAATCTTCACTTGAGCTATCTTATGCATTCAGGACATGAAGTGCAGCTTGTGTCTTGTGTGTTTTGACCATAAGGGATAACCAACAAATCTTAAGCAACTCTTTAAAGGCAGTTGCACTGGATGAAAAAGACAGACCACTTGGGTGCCAGAATTGTGGGGGAAGTGGAATGTTGCTTTTTGTTATCCATGGTTGGACATGATCTCGATTTCATTATATTGGGATCTTCCCTGTAAATCCTTCTCAGATATTATACTTATCTCCCCAATATTCATGTAGGCAGATAAACTGCGCATGAGCGCATCACTCCTCTGGTATTATATTTTTAGCCAACTATTCGCGTGTGCAGAGAAGTTATGTATAGATTATATTGGTTCAATGGTTCAGCTAGAAAACGAACTCTTGAGTTTTTCATTGGCCGTAATCATTTCATATATGAGCTCCTGTTTTCTTTGTTGGTAATAGGTTCCTAGTTTTCTTCATCCCAAAAACTAGTTTTGCTGGTTAGACTCAACTAACTGAGATGCTTTAGATTATGCCTCAAAGTTTTTGCTTGGCTTGTTTGGGGAGAAACATGTTGGAGAGGAGAGATCCCACATTGGAAAAGTGACAAATAAAATATAACTTATAAGTGGGTGAATCATTCATAATTGTACCGAGGCTTTTTGTGGTTAAAACCAAACACCTTAAAGGTGGTTAAGTTGGAACAGTATCGGTACACGGATGATCCACGGGCCACGCTTGTCGCTGTTTGACATGGTATCAGAGCGGGTCCCTCTCCAGTTGTGTCTCCATGAGCCCGGGTTGGTTCTTTCAGGGGTCATGGCCCAGGTTTGATTCTTTTGAGTTTGGGTTTGATTCTTCCGAGTTTGGGGTTCTTTCAGTTGTCATGAGGAGTTTGAGGTTCTTTCAGTTGTCATGTAGCCTGGGTTCAGTTTCAATTTGTTAATCAATTTCACGTGCAGACTTAAAAGTTAGGTTGCCCGTGAGGGGGAGTGTTGGAGAGGAGAGATCTCATATTGGAAAAGTGACAAATAAAATATAACTTATAAGTGGGTGGATCATTCATAATTGTACCGAGGCCTTTGTGGTTAAAACCCAACACCTTAAAGGTGGTTAAGTTGAGACAGTATCGGTACACGGATGATCCACTGGCCACGCTTGTCGTTGTTTGACAAAACAAAGTGCTTCTTCTTCTCATGTTAGCTATAATACGTTGAAAAATCTGTACATTACATTGCTTGGGACACATACATTATTTGGATTTCCTTTTCCCATTCAGTTTAGATGTACTGTTACATGTGGTATACCTTCGCCGATGAGTTGTTCATTTGCTTTTCGTTTAGGTGATATGTGTGGTGGTACTGCAAAATGGAAAGCTCTCAACAGAAAACGAGCTAAAGATGTATATAAGTTTACAGAATGTCCAAATTGTTATGGTATGAATTCCCATTGATATTCATCATTTTCTGATTTTTTTCCATATTTACTTGGGAAAAAAAAACATCGATATACTATTACACTTTTGTTGCATTTGTAGTCATCAGAAACTGAATCAAGTAAATAGAAAAATAAGAGCGGTCATAAACCGTAGCAGATACTTTTGAATTTGGAGCCATTGCTTTTCCCTCCCATATCAACTTTCTGTTGTGTTGTATCCAGTGACAGATCTAGGATCCGGTAATCGTCTAGGCTAATTAATACACTTTCTTTTTCTTTTCTTTTTTTACTTCCGAAAGTCAGTCGTGAGGCACAACTTGTGCTTGAGATGGACAACACACCCTATGAATTAGAATGGATTGGAAAGATATATAGAATTGATTAGATTGTTATAAGATTGGATTGGAGATGAACTCCTTAATTGTTCAATCTTACCCTTAATTTGTTTGTTACAGTACATTTGGAATTGAAATATTATACTTTCTTCTTCTTCTTCTATAGTGTAAAGAAAAAACCCTAGAAACTCAGATTTCTCTTGCTCGCCACTGCTACTCTTAGCCACCATAGGAAGTAGAGGTGAAATGGAGCTAGATCTATATCGTCTCTAATTGGCGCCACTTTGGTCATAGCCACAACTCTTCTCCATTGATCTCGCTCTCACCTCCTTCCACACATCGACGATGAAGCTTCGTTTTGGTGGCCGGATCGAACGAAGAACACGTATGCAATTGAAGAAGTCGAGACCAAGAAGCTAGATTGCTGGATTCGAGGAATTTGTTCTTTTTAGTAATAGCAAGCTAAGATTATGGAGGTTAGAAGTTGAAGGTTCGTGGTTGATGGCAAATATACATATACGTACCTATACTTGAGACTTTTTCAATTCAAATTCTGTCTAGGCTTCAGCCTATACAACCTTGTGCATAGATCCGCCCATGGTTGTATCCTACTGTTATGGATACTCATTTTCTTTGATGAGTGATTGGTTCTTCTTGTGGTCAGGTCGTGGGAATTTGTTTGCCCGTATGTTTAGAGACTGGTGTACAAACAACAAGGTCTTCTCAGGAAGCCTGATGCAAAGCAGCTACTTGAGAAGATGTACAATGGTCGGCTAGTGCCACATTCTTAACAGAATCCATCCAACAACACCGGCGAGTGATCCTCCACAGAAGGGTTCATTTTTTCGGCAATGTGACCGTTAGTTTCTAGTTCACACCTCACAATAGTGTTAATCAATTAATTTAGATTTGTTAAGAAGACAAAGATCTGTATAGGTAGCTGTAATTTCACTACTGTATTGTGTTGTAATAGCAGGGCTGCCCCTTGCAAACTCTGTGTAAGCTTATTTTGCCGGTTTCAGTGGTAATACTTCTGAAGATTCTCTTTGGAGCTGGAGAGTGGTACGTACTGTGATGCATGGTGTGTGTATTGTTCTAGGCTTAATATGCTGCATCAATTGAAACTCGAATTTGGTAACAATATTTAGGTTCTCATTTCGTAGATGCTAGTCTTTTGTTAACTCTATTTTCTAAAGACTAGATAGACTCAATAACAAAGAGTGAAAGAGAGCAAAAGGGGTATGAGTTGTACCTTCATCATCATCATCATTTTTATTTTTTTGAAACGTTCATCATCGTCTATTATCTATTTATTATTTGATCCAATAATGGAACTATACCAATACCAGAGAAAAAGGAAAAGAAGCCGAGCAAATGAAAAGAGAAGGCAAGCTAGGTTGCGGTCGAGCGTTGTGAAGTCTGTGGTGGTGAGAGTCACAACTTAACATGTATACCATATAAAGACATTGGCAAAGGAGATACAGACGACATCGTAGGCGGCAGTGATGTTGATGATGATGGTGATGATGAGGAGGAGATACCAAAGGGATATGCAAGGACATATAGGAACTATGGTACAAAGGAGAATGGTGAACCCATTCGAGGACCCGCTACTGGTATTGTTCCCATGATTTGTTAGTTTGTTACAAGTTTGGCGACCATCTCCCCTGAAATTGCCCCCACAAAGGTAAAATTGCCAAGATCTCAAGAATCAGAGTGGGCTGTTACTGGCAACACTCCATACTCCGATCAACACCACTTAATGAGGGAACCCAACAACATGATGACACCAAGGATATAAGTGTCTTAGCTACGTAGCTCCATTATTTGTGTATTAGGATCAATACGGTCTGGATTCTATGTTGTTTGGTAGTAATCTTAAAGTCATCTGTTGTTTCTGTATTTCAATCTCAAAAACCAAAATACAAAGTGATGTGTAGTTGCTTACTTTCATGACTTGTAGCTTGATGCTTTGAGCTTGGTCCAGCCATAATAGTTTACTTTCATACTTCTTCAAAGCAAAACAAATTCTACATCTTGCCATGGAAAATCAAGCATGATCCATGTCTAGTGATACAGTAGATCAGTAGCCGAACAAGAATGTTCAATAGAGCAGCTCAACAGCCAGTGAGAAGCAATTCAGAATTCTCTATACTATAGCAGGAAGGGAATACAACTGTTCATTCAGCTGGTAAAAAAACGGTTTTGTCCCCGGTTCGTTGACAATTACAATAATGCCATTGGTGAATCTGTATTGACACCTGCGGGCATGTGCCGCTGATACGTGTCTGTCTGGGCCATTGACGTGTCGTCAATGTCTTCTTCTACACGACGGGGTTGCATGTGATGAACCATTTTCTGCTTTGCTTTTTGCAGTGAGAGGGAGTGAGACTGTGAGAGTACAAAGAGGAAAATCGATCGCTATCCAAAGGGGTTATTCGTGCAACAAAAATCTGCATTGCTATTGTCAATCAAATCATCGAGGTATGGACATTGCTCTGGATATGATCGATTTTGGGTTTCTTTTCATTTGTCCCGATCATGTTTTATCTTTGTTTTGATTCCAAATTGGCAATACTTTCATCAATTCGTAAACAGGAGTCTGGGTTTTCAAACGGCGGTGGTCCAGCGGACTCTCTGCGGGTTAAGTATGTCTTCACTGTTTTCATTTCATGAGTTTGTTATGGTCTCTCTCACAATTATACAATCTGTAAACAAGGCAAAAACCTCATCACAATGAATGGGAAATTGAAGCTGATTATAAAACAGCTTTGATTAACAAGTTATTCTCAATTTTTACAGGAAATAGGATCTGAAAGTCACTTTGTGGGGAACACTTGCAGCTGAATTTGATGTTGAGACAATAAGAATTTGCCACCTCCAGTTGTGATGGCCATCACAAGCACAAAATTCCGGCACTTTGGTATGTTGTTACTGTATAATGGCTATTAACTGTTTTTGGTGCTTTCAATATTTCGTTACTGGGATGAGTACATGTACGTTCATCAATCCGCCATTCCTGAAATATGTGTATATAGGGCAAGGTAAGCTCTTATAGGTTGAACAACATAAGGTTTATTGTTTCAACTTATGAAAGCAATTGAAGCTATTTTGTTTGCTTTGCAGCGTCAACAAACCTTTTCTCACCCCAAAGATAATTACAATACCATCTGCACGTCATCAACCTGCTCCTGATCTTCAAAATCAGAATATGATCACTGTTAGTGCCTTGAATATGCAAGCTGGAAAGAAAGACGAGGTAAAATAATTTGATTAAATATGATATGTTGTCTATGATTCACAAGTACTTTTATTTTCCCTATTTTTGAACTGTGGTTGACCGGTGCTTGGCTTATACAAGTTCATCTACATAATCTCTCAATCAGTTTTAAACATTTGTTGTCCATTCTTTATGGTAGTATTTACACACTGATTATCAATTGGTTGAACAAAAATGAAAACACTTGAAAATTATGTTATCAGATTTCATAAAAGAAGCATATGCAAAATATAAGGAAAAAACCATCTTTTTTTTTGTGTGGATGCAACTAAGTAGCTCATTAACTTTTTCATGAAACATAACACTTATCAATACATTGCAATATGTTTCCTTTCTCAAGCTGGCACTCATGTTTTATATTTCATTATTATTGATATGGTAGCTGCAGGCCTTCCTTATTTGATCCTTTTTCCAAGCAATTTTGATACCAGTCGCGACGAGCTCCTGTTAATACTTTTATTTAATGTGTAACTGCTGTTAATGTTTGGGTTTAAATGTTTTGAATTACAAGTTAATGTTTTTGAATTTATGCTGACCTTGCTACAGGAGTCTTATCTTCACCTGTAAGACTAAGTTTACAAAATTTATCATTCGAGAGGATTGGTATTATCTGGTTGCCCCACCTGTAGCAAGACCCTTAGGTTCGATCATAATTCTGGAAAACTTTGTTGTGGACACCATGGAGAGCAGATTGGGCTTCCAATGTAAGCTACTTGAATAAACACTATTTCCCACCTTTGAAATTTTAAAATTACATGTTCACTGTATTCTTGACTCTTATGTATGAAATGTATAATTGCATGTAATTCATTTGCCAAATCTCTTTGTATTTGTCATTCTGCTTAAACTTTTTTTTTCCCGTGTTTCACATATCATACCTTAATTCATTGTAAAGGTGTTTTACCTTTATCAATGCATATCTATTTTATTCACTGTCCATGACACAGTAGCAGAGCCAAGTACTCCAGCAAAAAGAACTATGCAACCCCGAAAAGAATTAACACTTAAGGAGCTTTTGAACATTGAAATAAAGAAGCAGAAAAGGTATTACCATATTGCATGTGTGTGTGTGTATATATCATTATATATACATATATGTGTTGTGTGTTCAATGCATGTGTTACTCAGAATACTTATCAGAGAACAGTAACTATGCTCCTCTTTTAAATGGAATGATCTTTCATTACATTCTGGTATTCATCACCTGCTAATCATCATTGTCATTTTCAAGTGCAACCAAATTGATCCCCTACTGAAAACATTTCACTTTGCAGAGCAGAAGGAAGCAAAGGGACGTCAAAGTAAGCATTGCTTATATCCATATATATGCATTTCGTTTCTATCTCAATATCTATTTACATTACAGTAGTATGATTAAAATGGGATGGTCTGTGTTACATTCTTCTTCTTTTTTTTTTGGTCAAGAGTCTGTATTACATTCTGATATTCATGTATTGTTAACGATTGTTGGCATTTTCATGTACAACTAAATTTATCCAGTAACTAACACATACCTCTTCACTTTGTAGAGGAGAAGGAAGCAATGGGACATCAAAGTACGCATCCCTTATATCCATATCCATGCATTTTTTAGTAGAGGAGAAGAAAGCAATGAGATATCAAAGTAAGCATCCCTTATATCCATATCCATGCATTTGTTTTCTTTCAGTGTTTATGTTGCAATGGCATGCTTTGCATTTGTTTTGTTTATCTTTTAACAGCTTTGTATCCATTGCCTGAATTTAAATGTTCATATACCAGAGCTCAAGGAAGCAAATGTAAGGTCAAATCAAAGCAGGAGTAAGAAACATGTGTTTTGTATATGTGATCCTTTTGATGCTAACAAGTTAGACATGGTTGGTTCTAACTACAGATACAATCCAGTGTTGCCTGGCAGTGGGAAGCATTTTGCTATCCAAAGAGACAATAGATGTAGCTATTTTTTGTGCCCAGTTATTTGGTGTCTATAACACAATACTATGTACTATTGTTTTATATGTTATGTATATCGATAGCATCACCATGTGTATTCTATTTTGTCATACATTTCCATTTTGTTTACCATCATGAATTGCATGTCAAAAAATGCTATACATTTCCTTTTTGTGACCAATGTCATTGTGCAATATCTATGTTATATTATTATGTTTATAATTTTGTCGAACAACAGCAACATTGATTCAAACAAAAGCAATTGCGGTAGTTAATATCCGTCATTGCAAACCGCAGCAAGCGCGGGCATCATCTAGTCCAAACTAAAGCTTAAGCTAATATCAAACGGGGAACCAAGCCATATCTTTAAACAGAATCTTAGAGACCAAGTTAAAGACCTTTTTTGATTTGTACTTGCATGATTAATATACATAGGTATTAGATCAGAAGTGCAACAACGGTGAAACCAAATAGCTAGGATTGTACACTAACCAGAAAAAAAAAAAAAAAAAAAAAAAAAACATGATTAGACTCGTTAGAGCATGAACCAAGTTCCATAATTGAGCATGTTGGAATGATATATTCTGCACTCCTCGGCAATACTTGTCCCTTATCTAGCCATATTGTGGCTTAATACAAGCTGTGGGTTACAATTCTAGGTTTCTCCTATGTGTGACTATTGACTCCTATGTGTGATTAATGGGTTACAAATTCCAGACTTCTTGTTTTTGTTTTCTTTCTTCACTAGGTTGATGAATGGGATAGTGATCCTGCCGATGTAGATCTATATGATAGGGATGAAGTTGATTGGGATGGGTAGAATTTAGCTAGAATCCTGTGTTGTTCAAGCCGATGCAGTTTTGAATTTGAGGGTGTCATATTAGAGCCATTAATTGTACAAATATTTGACATTTTCAATGCAAGCTGTATTCTTTCATACAGTTCTTTATATAATAGGTACTAGAAGACACATGCGGAATAATCTTCGCAATTTGCGGTGCTCCCTGCTGACTCATTGAATGTTTTCTCCTCTCATTTTCAGTGAGTTGATGATTATGTTGGAATCATATTATAGAACTCTCATCCCATTTGAAACCCTGTTACTGATTTAGTTTTCCTTAAAGAGGAAGGTGTGGATTGAACTTATGAAAAAGAGGAAGCATTTCAGCAGCATCACTCACGATTCAGGTGCCACAAATTCACAATTGAAAACAAGCAACAGTGGGTAATTACAAATTCAGGTATAGCCTTCTCTTCATCTTGTTGATACACACAGCGATCGTCACGTAGAACATGTCTTGTACCTTTTCTATGAAACGGAAGTATGCATATCTCCGTGTCTTGCTGAAAATCAATGAACCACACTCCCCAGAATCCTACAGTGAACCCAATCCCAGCAGGAACATAAAATCAGGGGGTTGACGAAAGGAGCCCTGCGGTTTCATGCTCGTTGTTGTTGTCCACGTCTAGATCATCAATTCCCTCATTGTTTCCTTCTTTTTCTTATCGTATTCTGTTACATACTGAGTAGTACTGCTAATATCATCCATGCATGCAACCCAACTGAACATACTTTGATCTCTCTTGTCCTTCGCTCTGGCTCTTTCTTCTCCCTCTTCCTTAAACTGGACTTCCGGTGACTGTTGCCGCTGGCAAGGCATCAACTGCGATGCGGCTGGTTAGGTCACCCGTATCTCATTGCCCTCCGATGGCCTCACACTCAAACAAGGTATTACATTTGCTTCATCAAAACTAGCACTTGAAAATCTCACACATCTCACCCACTTGAATCTCTCCCAAAATTCCCTACATCAAAGTGTTGCTTCCTTCTTGTCCTTGACTCATCTTGAGGTTCTTGATTTGAGCTCTAACCTTCTTTCTGGGGAGCTTCCAGTACTTTCTCTCTCATCTAGTATCCGAGTGCTGGATTTGTCCAATAATCAATTTACTGTCCAAGAAATGATTGATAACGACGAATTATAACAAGAAAAATAAGAATATAGGAGCGAAAAAGAAAATTGAAGTTAAAATTTGCTTGTTGCACTAAATCACTAAGACACAGAAGATTGGGAAAGCAAATGAATTATGAGAACTCCATTATCTTAGAAAAAGGTTACATTTTTAGTTTCTATGGCATCACAAGAAATCTACCATTCAATGAAAAGAAAATAAAATATTCAGTTGATCACACAGCATACCTGGACAAAGAAATAGGGTTGAACTTGGTTACTTCCTGCAATGGAAGTCAGAAGTTGAGCTAGGGACTTCAGTATTGGAAACGAGATGATCTGTTGCATCAAAATAGGAAAAAAGAAAAAGAAAAAAAGAATTACTATTAAAATTATAGATTTAAACAGAAAAGTAACATTCTAGGAGTGTCCATAATGTTGTTTGTAACTTGCATTACTAGAGTAAAGAAAACAAAACAATCATCAACTTTATGTATTATGCATAATTTTGACTTTTTTGTTGTTGTTCACATTCTGACTAATAATAAAGAAAAATAAGAAAAAAATAAACATGCTATTGTAATTGTGCTTCGTGTTCTGTCCTGTCGTGGGAGCTCAATTGTTTTAAAGAGTGAGAAGAATAAAAATTGAATCACAGATATTAATTGATCAAATTAGTTTTTGCCCAATTGCTGCCCTACAAAATACAGAAGAAAAGAAAAACTACGTCAATACCTGTCATGTAGAGTTTGGTATAGTTGTGGATCATCCAGTTGGACTGGGTCAGAAGTGGAGGCTGAAAATGAAAATTGGTTCCTGCTTTTGAAGGCTTCGAAGAGATCGGAAGAGGTTGAAAGTAAAAGCTTGGGGCAATCCTCCACCATCAAGCGTTCCAATGAAGGACACTCAATATCAACAGCAGCAATTGCACCATACAAAATGGGAAGATTCTTCAAAACCATGTTCTTCAGTTTTGGTAGAACCGTCTTCTCCTTGTTCACTGCTTCCATTACTCTTTCCAACTTAGGACACCACTCTACAAGAAGGTCTTCCAATTGAACAAGACACTCAGCTACATCAGATGCGAACAGACTTTGCAGCAGCTGGCAATCGTACACGGTCAAAATCTTAAGACTCTGGAACATTGCACGTGGGGGACGACCACTACATATGTTTCTTAGTGCTTTTAGAGACAAAAAATGCATCTCTCTCAGTTTTGATTGTTCTGGCTCGACCCCTTCGCATCTAAACACATATTCCAATTCAAACACAGAGTTTAAATCTAGTTTCTCCAAATTTGGTAGTCTCTGTACAAATTCTGATACACTCCTCAAAATCATACCAAGATACACATGAAACACCTTGAGATTCGAGAGAGACCCAGGTGGTAACTCACCAACACACAACTCCTCCAAGTGGATCAGAAATTTCAGACGCAACTCTTCCAAATTCTCAAACACAGGTCCTGTTTCAACTCGTCTTGTTGTGTTCATCAACTCTTTCAAGTACATAGAAGAGTTAACTGTGAGATGTTTGAGTTTATGAAACCTACCATGGTCATATTCCATAACAATATTGTCACTCATCCCTCCGCACATGTCATACTCTAGCTTCTCTGTTTTCTCTGTCACTGCTTTGATAAACCAATCAGGCAAGGTACTGATGGTTGCTCCATTAAGATACAAGGATCTTGAATTACGATCTCCTCGTTCGTATACAGGGGGGCCGTATGCAGAGAGGGTGCATCTGCCGATGACACTTATACAAAAGTAATCCCAATCTGGTGCAACCTCAACATTTTTAGGGATGAAACCTTGATCGGATAAGCCAACCTGCAATATTTTCAAATTTGATAAACCAGCTAACTCATCAAACCTAATAATATTGGTTCTTTCTGTTGGTCCCTTAGCTGAACACCACCCGTCCTTCTCAAATCCACAGTACACCATGTACAATTCTTCTAATTCTTGCAACTTTGATATCACTTTAGATGGAATTGTAACCATTCCTACCTCACTGATTAGTTCCCAAGAGCGATTGACGTTCAAAATCCTTAGATTGGTCAAATGTTCTATCTCTCTAGACAATTGCCCCTCGGGATAGTCTCTCATACTAAGAATTTCAAGCTTGTTAAGTTTCCCCACAACGGAAATGTCAATTATTTGTAGCAGAAATCTAAATACAAAGCTTGGAGGTTGGTGAGGAGACTAAATGATTGGGGTAATACGGAAACACTAGTGTTGCTAAGATCCAAGACCCTTAACTCTTTCAGATTCTGGATCAACTTTTCTGGGATCTCACTTAGTTTAGCATTCCCGTTTAGTAATAAAATCTGGAGATTTGGACATACCAACTCTTCTTCGGGTAGCTTGGGAATTTCGTTGTTCATCAGTGAAATTGCAGTGCAGCCTTCATGTAATCCCCATGGCGCCCAATCCTTTAAACCACGACCAGCTTCCACCAAAAACCGATGGCAATCTTCAGATTCGGCAATTTGAATGGCTGTATCCCGGATGACATCATGCATCTTAACACATCCTTCTTCCTCACTATCCAAAAGCAAGCTCGAATTTTTCAGGTACTTGACCACTGTAACTAATCTTCCTCTGGCTACTTCCATTGTTTTGGCATCTCGAAACAATTTTTTCCGATCGCGTACCGAAACAAGTCTTCTATGTTGATGTTACGGTCTTCTGGGAATAGGCAACAGAGCAAGAAGCATGACTTGTGGTCTTCATTTTTCAAGTAATCATAGCTTAATCGTATACAACTGAACGCATTTTCCTCATCTTTCTCATGGTTGGGATTGACATATTGCGACTGCTCTAGGCTGTTAGCTGCCTTTTCCCATTCCTCCTGGTCCTCATCTCCGAGTGCCCTTGCAACAGCTATCAATGCAATCGGTAGACCTTTACACTCTAAAGCTACCCTCCTTGCCACTTTCTCAAATGAGGTGGGCTCAAAAGAAATTGTTCCTGTATTTCTCACGAACATGGTCCAAGAATCTTGATCTGAGAGAACTTTGAGGCTGATCTTTTCATGGCACTTCATGGCATTACAGACATTCAATCTCCTGGTGGTGAGTAGCACTTTGGACTTGCACTTTTGAAGATCATTGTAGGTGGGAATCCCTATCTTTGACAACTCTGTTCTCTCCCAAACATCGTCCAAGATTATAAGGAGCTTTTCTTTTCCCATTATCTCCTTATGCAACCTATCAGCTCTTCCAGCTTGTGTCTCCTCCACGAATTTAAAGCCCAACGAATCTGCCAATGTACCTTGAACTATTTTCAAGTCAAGGTTTTGGGATACAACAGCAATAATCCAACGGTTAAAAGTACCATTTCTGCAGGCTTGTGCAGCTACATGTCTCACCATGCTTGTCTTTCCAACGCCGCCCATGCCATAGACACCAACGGCAGTAATCTTGTCATCTGTTAGCGCCTCCATAACCTTGTGCATGGCTTCTTTTGTTGCTTCATATGCTTGGAAATCTCCTGTGGATTCAATTGGATCAAGTGGTACTTTACTGCAGAGAAATTCCACAATCTTGTCAACAAGTTCACTGTGAGTCCTACAAGGAAGAATTAAAGAGTTATAAGGATTCAAAAAATGAAGTGTTAGGTAAAATATATATAGAATTGAAATTGAAGGCAAAATGCTTACTTGTAATCATTTGTATTCCACCCAGAGATACTGGCCACTTTGTATAAATCAGCTCTCCATTGATTCACCTTCTCTGATTCATGTCGCCCAGAGGTATTGTGCTTAGAGAAAGCTTCTTCGAAACTCCTCTTCTGATATCGAACATCAGTAGGATCAACATGATAAAAAAGTGGCAAAATTCTGCTCTCTTCCATGGATAGACAAATCTCTCGAAGTTCCTCCAAACACCAAGCAGAAGAAGCGTAATTTTGCGAGAGAATTACGATTGCAAACCTCGACTCTTTAATTGCCTCTATGAGTGCGGGAGAAATAACATCCCCTACTTCAAGTCCTTGCTCATCCATGAACGTTTTAATGCCACTTCTACTAAGTCGATTGCAGATCTCGTTTGCAATCCCTTTGCGAGTGTCAGGACCCCTGAAATTCAAAAAGACATCATAATTCCAGCTGCGAGTTGACGATGATGAAGAGGAGGAGGCCATTGAAAACCAGCAACTGATTTCCAGACAGAAGACTGACTGAGACTGTGACTCTAAGCAAAGAAACCCAATAAATCTCCCTAAATCTTTTACAGCTTTAACTGATTGGATATGAGGAACAAGGCCCGGGGTGAAAGGGTGAAATTCTGGTTCTTACTATTGAGGTGAAACTGTTCCACAAACCGGTTAATCAGGAGAGCCTATTCAGCGCACCCGGATGCCAAAGAGCGCGTGCAAACAACGCGATGTTAAGTCGGCTGGTCCTCGTTTTAGTCGTTTCTCATACTTTCTCCTCTCTCTCTCTCTCATGAATCATGATCTCATCTTCCTCTCCCTCGTCTTCCTTGTGGCTGAATCCGTAAACAAGTTCAAAATCAGGACATGAAGGAGAGGCTGTGCTTGGAGGTGGAGCGGCTGGCGCTCAAGATGGTGAGGCTTGGAAGCCATAGCGGTGGTGCCCAATTCATGGGTCGGCCAATTCTGTTGCTCCTCCGGTTTCCTACACCATAACAAGGCCCTCAAATTCAAGGAGTTGTCTGGAATACACCGGGAGTAATCGAGCCGAAGCGGCTTAGACGGCGCGCTGCCGACGTGGGAGACTGTAAACCATATGTCGGAGCCGTCAAGCTTGACCGTGAAATGCAAACAAAAGTGAAAAAAAACGCAGAAGCCGGAGTGAAAAGGGTAGCAGGGTATTTGCATAGGTCGCACCCCCTAAATTAGGTTGGTATCCCCCTTATTTTGGTGGTTTTGGAAGGGTTGGATTGCGATTTGCAGTAGGCTGAGCGATGAGGGTTGAACAGTGAAGAAGTAAACCAGATTGAGTGAAATGGTTGATTGAGCGGGGTGACCGAAAGGGAGTGAGGAGATCGAAGCAAGTGAGTGTTGTGGGCATCGAGAAGAAACTCGGATTGAGTTCATGGTTCAACAGTGAGTGGTTGCTCCTTCTTCTTCTTCTGTTAGCGCTGAGAAGAAACTCAAACTGGCGGCCTCTGAATCGCCGGCATCGAGGTTCGGAGAATCTAAATTACTTGCTTTTTTGTTTTGCAATTCCGGTGAGATGTTAACAGTTGTTGTGCACTCTAGTAATATGGGTCGGCGTTGATCGTTTTGCACTAGTTAGACTTGTATGAATCTATCTTTCCTAGTTGGGTTTTTTCAATCTCCAATTTGGGTAAAGTTTTAGTCTTTATTTTGTTAAACTTAGTCATTGATCAATTTGATATGTTACCAGAAGATATGTTTGCTTTCCGCCGAGCAGTAAGTGGTGGTCTTTTTCTCTGAAACACTGATCTTTCTTTTGATCGTGTCCATGACCAACTTAACCGTATGATGAATTGCAGTAAATTTGGGACTGAGAATCATATATCTACCTACTACATGGATGATATTAGTTCTTGTTTATATGTTCATTGTAATTTGTTTAAATGCTCCAACATTTCCCATGCCTTATTAAGCTTGAAAATTTGGTGGAACTGTATGTTGAATAAACATGTTGTCTGTGTAGGTTTCACGACTGAGAGAAATGCAGACGCCTGTATACTTGGAGAGAGTTCATAGTCTTCATCCTTATTTCCAGAGACAATGCCAAAATTCTGGATATATTACTGCAGAAAACTTACAACCTCAGTCGACCTTCTAAGAAGCAGAATTGTGGTACCAATATCAATCCTTCCTGTACATTTATGATTGTTCAATCTTTATATCTCTTAAAGTTTTCAACACTAATTAGGTAGCGATTCTTAAACATTGAAAATCAATAAAATGTTGTAATATTCTCCTTATATAGAAGTATCAGTAGTAGATAACTACATCTTGTAAGTTTTGGTGAAACGAAGGTAAGATAATTATCGGATAAGTTGAAACTCTGGTAGTTTTCTAAGAAATTTGTGCCTTGAGATTAGGAAGCCCTGTATACAAACCACATGACCATAAGCACAAAAACATAATAGTACTGATTGTGCTGAACCCGGATTGTGCTGAAACCACATGACCATAGCTTTCTCATGTTCTACTGAAACTCCGTCTCTTCATATGGTACATAATTACATTTACATCTTTCTGAGCTACTATCAATGTACATATATGATCATTTTCGTCTATGGATAATGAGAATGATTACAAAAGGATAGCTGTCATCTTTGTCTAAGTTCCTAGTTTTAAAAGTACTCATTGTGGGATTCAAAGCGTGTCTCTGTGTTGTGACTGGGCTCAAGTAATAGCATCTTCAGCATTTGGCATCCCACAGTAGAATATCCCCACAAAATAATGAATTGTTAGATTCAGTTTATTTTGAATTCTTGATTTGACAAGAATAGTACTGGTAGATTATCTTCACCTACTGTCGAAGATGAATGCTTTAGTTGTTCTCCAGGATTAATAAACATATCAGGCAAAGTGATCTGATATTATTATTTAAAGCCTCCACCTTTTTTCAGCATTGTGTCTTTTTCAGTTGGCATCTCAAGTTTTGGAAATACCCTATCAAACATGAGAGAGTAATCCCTAGGCTAGTTTAGATAAATTCGCATTGCTGGATTAAAGAATACATGATTACCAGTTCAATTACATATTTGAACTAATAAACAACTAAGCATGAACAAGCATGAATAAGCTTTAGAAATTTCAGTTACTACTCATACTGGGTTTTTAAATGTTAGCCACTTCTGTATGCGAAATCAATTCTCTGCATATCATTTGAGTATATGATTTCATATCCGCCAGATACATATCTGTGCATCAATTGCATGTACAAATGTCATCTTTACATGTTTCTAGAGTAGCTGGTTCCATCAGTGGGTTACATTACAGTTACCTGAGAAGCTCTAAAGAATTAATCTTCCCCAAGCAATTCTACCACTCTTTTCAAAGAAGTTGAATATAGAAGTTGTTATGCATCCTTAAGCTGTCTTTTAATCTTGAAACTAAGTTTGATTAGGGTTAGAGGAAAATTTTGATCTTGTTCAAGATATGTTGCAAGGTCATGTTGCAACCATGTTTGCATTGAAATAAAGCCAATATCTACTAACATGAAGTCCTTTGAACAAAATGGAAATTTCACCATAAATCTTTCAAACATCTTTCTGAGTTGTATATGATAGTTAGATGCAACTGATATGGCTACTGCATCATGATATCTGTTCCACAGCTGCACCAAAAAGAATTATAATTGTGTAGCAATTTGTGTTGTGAATAAGATTGAATGCTATTTGTGTTAGAGCCCAGCCTATGTATGATTAGCCTCTTTTCCGGCGTTTTGCCATATGTTCTGTGTTGTTGAACCATCTATGTTTGTGCTGAAAAACTGTGTATAAAATTGCTTACTGAATTTGTCAATTATTTTGTTTCCTTGCCTTGTCATGATTAGTCTGTTTTGTGTAATTTCAGGTACTGAACAAAGAAAGGGTACTGCGTAGTCGTGCATGAACGTTAAACTAATAAGTATAGAGTTTTTTATCTTAGTTCTAGCTGCTCAACTTAGTTTAACACAGCCACTTGATGAGTAGTATTGCTGCAATGTAATTTTGTTGTTTACTTCTCTTCATTACGGCTCCATTTATTTGTCTGCCAAGTACTAGAAGAGAAAAAAATCCAAGTGATTGTCAAATTGAAATCAAATTGAAAAATGAAAAATCCAAGCGATTGTCAACCGACATCCACCACAATAGTCTTCCGCTTCTAATGTGGTATAACAACTTGTTTAATAAACTACTAGCCTTCCAGCACGTGCGTTGACGCGCATGCGGAAGTGTGTTGTATGCGTGTGAGGTTAACTATTGTTCTTGATGCAACATAGAGAATCTTTTGGTCTGATTAATCATAACACTCGCAAACCCATACTACAATAGAAAATTGAAGTTCTGAATACGGGTTCCTTCACAAATGTCATTGATGGAAGCTGTCTGCATCTGTTTTATCTTTCTCTAGAGGTACAATAGTGACACAACACATGCACCATCATAACCAATTCTTGCAGCCAACTCTTTCTTCATCATTAGCTTTTTTCTCCTCAAAGTTGATCTTGAATATAGCCATTGGTTCTGGACTGTTTTTTAGCAAGCTTTGCAGAAACATAATTGCATCTTGCTCTCATAATATTAGTGAGAAGGCTGCAACAAATAAAGCTGAAAATAATGCTCCATACTTCTGTTCCATGAAACAGTGAACATACTGATAATAAGTTGATCTTAAAAAATCATACATATATCCCAAGCACAAAACCAATCTTCTAAAACTTTAATCGATCAGAAAAAAAAAATGTAAATAAATGTGGGTTGAAGCCAATTACTCCGGCTAAATTTAAACTTTAGAAATCTGGCTGCAAAATCAGCCAACAATCACAGCTACCAAATCCACTTTCTCACAATCTCACTCCAAAATTCGATACCCACATCTCAAAACGCCATATCAGTGCTCACAAATATTAGCTCACTGCATCTGTGAATCAAAAAATGTGATCTTTCTACTTTGGCAGTATTACACTATAGCAGTCAAAGAGGATGAGGTCGTTCTTGACGACAGTGAGGGAATGCTTGGCACGGTGAGGGAGGACTGGGTGCTTGATAGAGATGGTGTTCTGTCGATGTGGTTGTCGACGGCGGAGGAGAGGTGAAGAAGTCCCCCTGCCCCCACATGGGGAAAAGAATGGGGTTTGAGAAAGAACTGGATTTGGGGAAGAATATGAGGAACTTTAAGTAGAAGAAGAATTCGTTTATGGAAATTTTTGAAAATTTTCGTTTGAAATTGCTCCAAAATTTTAGCGGAAAGATTGCCCCCAAAATTTTGGCCGACGAAAATTAACAAATTTGTCGCCTATGTGCCCAAATTTTACTACTTTTTCATGTTTAGTAATTAACAAAATTTCATAAAAAATAAATACGAACAAATGAAATTATTATGAGAAATCATTCGTATTTAATAACAAATCTTTAATAAAAGTTTACAACATTATACTAAAATTACATTTAATGCAAATTCTATAAAAAGTTGCATAATTTACTTTCATCCATCATAATTATTGACATTATACATAATTTTGATTCTTATCAATTTAGAGAATATGTTTCAAAATAAAAACAATCTTAACACAAATCGAACACAATTTGGTTTGATTTATTCTTCAATCAATCATGGTAATTTACTAATAATCATAATTGACGATGATTATGGTTGACCGCTTGGATCGAGCCTCGGACGTTGCCGAATCCAGTTGAATTTTATACCATAGCCCTGTTTTACTATAACAATCATATCAGACGGACAAATTTTCATTTTGTGAATTTTAGTCATCGGAATCACAACGTGCCTACTAATGGGATATAACTTATTTAGTATGTTATATGCAAGTGTACAACTTTGTGAACCAACTATAGAGAGTAAGCAAAATTTTCAAAAATCTCGTGAAATAAGATGTGATCGAAATAGTGAAATACGGCAATGGTTGAAGAATCACGTATTTCGGGTAAATTTTGGGTCCCGATAAAAGCGGTCAACATTTTTACGCTTAATCTTCCCTATGAGGAGCCCTATCTTCGGGAGGTAAACGTCTCCAAATTTTTACATGTGTGGTTACATCTCATCAATGTGAGAGTTTAACGTGTGGAAGAATCGACCAAACAAGGTCACGAATAGGTAGGTAAGAGTGTTTCCGTGTGATAAGTGATGATGGATTAGAGTTGACCGGTTCGATCGAGCCCCGAACTTTGCCGAATCCAAATGATTTTTATACCATAGCCCTGTTTTACTATAACGATCATATCTGACGGACGAATTTTCATTTTGGGAATTTTAGTCATCAAAATCACAACATGCTTACTAATGTAGTATAACTTGTTTAGTAGATTATATGGAAGTGTACCACTATGTGAACCAACTATAGAGGGGAAGTAAAATTTGTAAAAATCTCGTGAAATAAGATGTGACCGGAATAGTGAAATACGGCCATGGTTGAAAAATCACGTGTTTCGGGTAATGTCTGGGTGCCGATAAAAGTGGTCAACCCTTTTTACGCTTAATCTTTCCTATGAGAGCCCTATCTTCAGGAGGTAAATGTCTCCAAATTTTTACATGTGCGGTTACGTCTCATCCATGTGAGAGTTTAACGTGTGGAAGAATCGACCAAACTAGGTCACGGAGAGGTAGGTAAGAGATTTTCCATGTGATAAATGACGATGAATTATGGTTGATCGTTTGGATCGAGCCTCGGATGTTGCCGGATCCAGTTGAATTTTATACCATAGCCTTGTTTTACTATAACGATCATATCTGACGGACGAATTTTCATTTTGTAAATTTTAATCATTGGAATCACAACATGCATACTAATGTGGTATAACTTGTTTAGTAGGTTATACAACTTTGTGAACCAACTATATAGAGGAAGCAAAATTTTCAAAATCTCGTGAAATAAGATGTGATCGGAATAGTGAAATACGACTATGATTGAAAAATCACGTATATCGGGTAAAGTCTGAATGCCGATAAAAGCGGTCAACCCTTTTTACGCTTAATCTTTCCTATGGGAGCCCTATCTTCGGGAGGTAAACGTCTCCAAATTTGTATATGTGTGGTTACGTCTCATCAATGTGAGAATTTAACGTGTGGAAGAATCGACCAAACTAGGTCACGAAGAGGTAGGTAAGAGCGTTTCCGTGTGATAAGTGACAATGGATTAGAGTTGACCGGTTCGATCGAGCCCCGAACTTTGCCGAATCCAGATGATTTTTATATCATAGCCCTGTTTTACTATAACGATCATATCTGACGGACGAATTTTCATTTTGGAAATTTAGTAATCAGAATCACAACATGCTTACTAATGTGGTATAACTTGTTTAGTAGGTTATATGCAAGTGTACCACTATGTGAACCAACTATAGAAAGGAAGCAAAATTTGTAAAAATCTTGTGAAATAAAATGTGACCGGAATAGTGAAATACGGCTATGGTTAAAAATCATGTGTTTCGGGTAATGTCTAGGTGCCGATAAAGTGGTCAACGCTTTTTACGCTTAATCTTTCCTATGGAACCCCTATATTCAGGAGGTAAATGTCTCCAAATTTTTACATGTGCGGTTACGTCTCATCTATATGAGAGTTTAACGTATGGAAGAATCGACCAGACTAGGTCACGGAGAGGTAGGTAAGAGCGTTTCCGTGTGATAAGTGACGATAGATTAGAGTTGACCGCTTCGATCGAGCCCCGGACGTTGCCGAATCTAGTTGAATTTTATACCATAGCCCTGTTTTACTATAATGATCATATCGGACGGACGAATTTTCATTTTGTGAATTTCAGTCATTGGAATCACAACGTGTATACTAATGTGATATAACTTGTTTAGTAGGTTATACAACTTTGTGAACCAACTATATAGAGGAAGCAAAATTTTCAAAAAACTCGTGAAATACGATCTGACCGGAATAGTGAAATGCGGCTGGGGTTGAAAAATCACAAACTTCCGGTTACGTTTAGTTCTTGGTAAAATCGGTCAACCGTAATTATGTTTAGCCACTCTTAAAGGGAGCGTAACCACCAGAGGGTCAACTTAACAATATTTTTTCCATGAGTTCATAAATCTCATATATACGAGCGAGCCTAGGTTCGAAAACGGGAAAAATTAGGGTTTCGCACGATGCCGGTCAACCGCGTTCTTGTAAAAAATGAGGTCTAAATAAAGTTGACTGACTCGATGGGGGGCATAACGAATCCGAAACGAGGTGGATTTTTTTCCGTGGACGTATTTAATTTCCGTGAACCACATCTGACGGTGAAAGTTTGTTTTTCACATATTTATGACCTCGAATCGTCATGTGCTTACTGAAGATGTATAACTTGTTTAGTAGGTTCTATACAAGCGTTTATCATTATGAACCAAATATACATAGGAAGCAAAATTTTGAAAATCCTGTGAAATATGATGTGACCAGAACAGTAAAATGCAGCTAGGGTTGAAAAATGACAAACTTCTGGTTACGTTTAGTTCTTGGTAAAATCGGTCAACCGTAATTATGTTTAGCCATTCTTAAAGGGAGTGTAACCACCAGAGGGTCAACTTAACAATATTTTTTCATGGGTTCATAAATCTCATATATACGAGCTCTAGGTTTGAAAACGGGAAAATTAGGGTTTCGCACGATACCGGTCAACCACGTTTCGTGTAAAACATAGGTCTAAATAAGGTTGACTGACTCGATCGGGGGCATAACGAAACCGAAACGGGGTGGATTTTTTTCCGTGGACTTATTTAATTTCCGTGACCACATCTGACGGTGAAATTTTGTTTTCACAAGTTTATGACCTTGGATCACCACGTTGTCACTAAAGATGTATAACTTGTTTAGTAGGTTCTCTACAAGCGTACATCATTATGAACCAACTATACATAGGAAGACAAATTTTCAAAAATCCTGTGAAATACGATGTGACTGGAACAGTAAAAATGCGGCTAGGGTTGAAAAATCACAAACTTCCGGTTACGTTTAGTTCCTGTTAAAATCGGTCAACTGTTTTTCCTTTAGCTGTATTTAAGTTGCTGATCATATCAGACGGTCAAATTTTAATTTTGTGAAATTTAGCCATCAGAATCACTACGTACCTACCAATGTGGTATAATTTTTTTAGTAGGTTATATGCACGTATACATTTTTATGAACCAACTATACGGAGGAAGCAATATTCCAACTATACCGAGGAAGTAATATTTTTAAAAATCTTGTGAAATAGGATGTGATCTGTATGGTGAAATACAGCTATGGTTGAAAAATCACATATTTCTGGTAACGTTTGGTCCCCGATAGAAGCGGTCAACCCTATTTACGCTTATGCTTTCCTACGGGGAGCCCTATCGTCGGGAGGTGAACGCGCCTAAATTTTTACATAGATGGTTACATCCCATCAATGCGAGAGTTTTGTGTGTGGAAGAATCAACCAAACTAGGTAATGTAGGGGTATATAAGAGCGTTTTCGTGTAATTAGTGACGTCGCGGTTTAGGGTTGACCACGTCGATCGAGAGCCAAACGTTATCGAAAATAAGTGAATTTTTTTCCGTAGTTGTATTTAAGTACATTGAGCATATCAGACGGTTGAATTTTGGTTTTATGAAATTTAGCCATTGGAACCACAACTTGACTACTAATGTGGTATGACTTGTTTAGTAGGTTATATGCAAGTGTACATCTTTATAACCAACTATACAGAGAAGCAATATTTTCAAAAATCTTGTGAAATAAGATGTGATCGGTATGGTGAAATACAGCTATGGTTGAAAAATTACATATTTTCGGTAATGTTTGGTCGCCGATAGAAGCGGTCAACCCTATTTACGCTTATGTTTCCCTATAAAGAGCCTATCGTTGAGAGGTGAACGTTCCTAAATTTTTATATGCGTGGTTACATATCATCAATGTGAGAGTTTTTTGTGTGGAAGAATCAACCAAACTAGGTCATATAGGGGTATGTAAGAGCGTTTTTCGTGTAAAAGTGACGGCGGTTTAAGGTTGACTGCGTCGATCGAGAGCCAAACGTTATCGAAAACAGGTGAATTTTTTCCATAGCCGTATTTAAGTATATTGATCATATCAGACGGTTGAATTTTAATTTTATGAAATTTAGCCATTGGAACCACAACGTGGCTACTAATGTGGTATGACTTGTTTAGTAGTTATATGCAAGTGTATATCTTTGTGAACCAATATACGGAGGAAGCAATATTTTCAAAAATCTTGTGAAATAGCATGTGATTTGTATGGTGAAATACAACTATGCTTGAAAAATCACATATTTCCGGTAACGTTTGGTTCCCGATAGAAGCGGTCAACCATATTTACGCTTATTTTTCCCAAGGGGAGCCCTATCGTCGGGAGGTGAACGCGCCTAAATTTTTACATATATGGTTACATCCCATTAATGCGAGAGTTTTGTGTGTGGAAGAATTAACCAAACTAGTAATGTAGGGGTATATAAGAGCGTTTTCGTGTAATTAGTGACGTTAGTTTAAGGTTGACCACATAGATCGAGAGTCAAACGTTTGTTTAAGGTTCCATAGCCGTATTTAAGTACGCTGATCATATCAGACGGTTGAATTTTGATTTTGTGAAATTTAGCCTTAAACCACAACGTGGCTACTAATGTGGTATAATTTGTTTAGTAGATTTTATGCAAATGTACATATTTGTGAACCAACTATACGGAGGAAGCAATATTTTCAAAAATTTTTGTAAAATAGGATGTGATTAGTATAGTGAAATACGACTATGCTTGAAAAATCACATATTTCCGGTAACATTTGGTCCTCGATAGAAGCGGTCAACCATATTTACGCTTATGTTTTTCCTATTAAGAGCCTTATCATCGGGAGATGAACGTCCTTAAATTTTTACATGGGTGATTACATATCATTAATGTGAGAGTTTTGTGTGTGAAAGAATCAACCAAACTAGGTCGTATATGAATATGTAAGAGTGTTTCAGTATGATAAGTGACGTTTGTTTAAGGTTGACCACGTCGATTGATAGCCAAACGTTATAAAAAACATGTGATTTTTTAACTAAACCCGTATTTTGTTTTACCGGTCACATCCTATTTCGCAAGATTTATGCAAATTTTCCTGTATAAAATGGAATGTGTGCTATACCGGTCACATCGCTATACGGAATTTGTGCCTTCTGAGGCGGAAAATGGCTTTGGGCACATAAGAGCTGTCCGTATCCGCCTGTACCATCGAGTTTGGACTACTTAGGCACGGATTAAAGTGTCCGTCCCACCACAGTCTCCATTAGTCAAACTAGATGCCTGACAGAGAACTGTTTGCTTTTTCATTATTTTATAGTTTCTTATTGCCACGACCTTTGGCTTTCGTGGCCAATGTGTACACACCAATATTATAAGATTTCTCTCATTGTCCGTGCCCATATACTGGTTCTGCAACACAACAAAAATCAGTCCGAACCATCAGGCTCGGCACAGTACTATCCAAGCCTAGAAAATGAATTGTTTATTACTTGTTGAACTGTCATCATACATAATTATATGAACAAATGAAAATGGAAGCTCATGGCCCCAACAATCAGATAAACATAAAAGGAACAAGTATTATAATTCCTCTAACAGCTAGCTGAAAGTTTAACACTAGGAGAAAAAACTAGTACAATTGTACACCTATAACTAACTTTGGAAACTATCACCATGTGGAGAGCTGGAGATCTTTGCTACCAAAGACACTGTGTCCAATGACCTGGGTTAATGCTGCTTCCATTTCTAAATCTGTATAGAATTTGAAAAAATAAAAAATCAATAAATCAACAGATGCTAAACATTCAAACAGCCAGTGTCCACATCCATCATAGTCAAGCATTACTATGTAAGGCTGCTGGGAAGGCTTATGGTGTTAATATCTACTGGGAAAATCATCTCACTCTAGGATTTAATGCACAAGGATCAGGGCAAAACTATTTAAGGGTCATGAAGAAGAGTTCAAGACAGATGAGAAACTGTATCATTCTTGGCAAAAGTTTTTACTAATTTCTAGTTTATTTCTTCTTTTAACCATTTCCATTTGTCAAAAGCTTAACCATTTTCCTGCAAATTTATATGTTCTAGATGATACTACAATACATATATGTACTTTATTAACTATTTGAAGTACCTGATATTCCATTTCTTCATGGAGGTATGCTAATCCACAGCAGTCTCAGATTCCTGCCTCTCTCATGGTTTTGGAGCCTAGTACCCGTATTCAAGACTTCAAGCACCACTCTTTCACTTTGCAAAATTGAAACATGGGTTTTACACTGAGTCTGTAAAAAAGTAAGGAAAACAAATCATCTTAAAAATCACAAATTTTGACTGGTTATTTCTTCCAAGTTAGAAAATCGTCTTAAAAATCCCTATAGAAATCAATTCAACTTTTCAGTTTCATGATAGCCAAACATAAAATGGTAACAAAAGAGAAGAAATAAACAGCTTCGTCTCATGAAGGACTATTTACAATGCTTCACACAGTTAACCCACCTAAATCTCCATCAGATTTGATATCCTAAATGGATGCAGCAGTCCCAAATTGTTACCAATAGATCGAGGTTGAAATTTCTACTTAAAAAGAATAAGTTCATTTCCTTTCAAGAATTATAATATCAACAAGAGCAACAATGATGCTACTGCAGCAAAGAGGTATGCACTATACAGTTGAGAGGAAGAAAAGCAAGGCCAAAATGCCCTGTATACAAAACTATAAGGTAATCTAACTCCACAAAAGAACTAATGCAAGCCAGGTATACACCTTGTTCCTTGACAAAATTATGATAATAGTGGCAACCAACTAAGCAGACAAAACTTTCACACATATAACATACAACTACAGTTAGTTCGTACCATTGTTCATTTCAAAATCAACATCAAACTTCAGCAAGTAAAGAAATAACCATGGTCCAAAAGTCTATTTTACTGGTATTAATGATACCTGTTGTATCCAATAATTAATCTGTTGATGTATAACGGTCAAAGAAACCTGGAAAATCAAGGAGAACAATTGCAATGCTGTAAATAATACCTTTTACAGAAGACCTTTATAAGTACACAATCACAATTTATAAAGAAAAAATAATACTTTTTATAGAGCAATCTGCCCATCTAAAGTCAGCTGTAAAGCCAAATAAGTAATTTACACCTGCAAGATCATGACCAAAGAGCAAAAGCAAGAATTACATCAAGTACCATGTATACGAGTAATGGTCAGGTATACCATATCTTTGCAATGACAATGGTCATTTGAAGAGCAATGATATATATACATATACAATTATTTGAGTCCGAAAGTATTATACGGTTCTTCTCTGCCATCGGGTTTTTAAGCAACAGTCATCAATACCCTTTCAGCATCCTACTTGAACTCAAGCAGCACTCCTCAGTTGTTCCCTTGAAACAAAAAAATGGCATAAGCAAATATTAAACTCTCTTTCCAAATTAGTTGAATATGCACTAACATATATTGGCAAAAGTACAGCGAAATAATGAAGAAAAACACAGATCTCTCCAACTATAAAAAAAAGAAAAGAAAAGAAATTGAACAGTGGGCGAAACCAAAGGTGACGGACAGATTAGCTATTTTAACTATAAAAGAGAAGAAGAGAAATTTTTCAGTTCAGTTTTTGGGTCCACAAGAGATGGAGCTTCAATTTGGGGACGGACACTCAATTAGTCCGTGGCTCCGTTGGTTCCCAGCCCTCTAAGCTCTAATGGGACGGATTCTATCGCTTATGTGTTGATAAACTCTGATATCGGTCAACATGACCATATTTGCCACGAAAACCAATACTATCCGTGCCCATTGATCAACATAGGGCACTGACAGGCTGGTCGTCCCAATTAATCTGTGCCTAAAGGTCCGATTCCCTAGTAGTGTGCAGTGAGTGAAAGTAAATACGATTCCCATGAGCAAAAGTAAACTTGAACACAGAGAAACAATATAGGACTCCCGTTCTGAGAAAGGTAACAGTAAGAACTGATCCGAGCCCGATCGGCGGCGTTTGGTAGCAGAAGCTTCACATATCTGTTGGACCTCTCCACCCACGTCATTAGTCGGACTGTATCGCTCTTGAGTCGACGACTTGCCGTCATTGAACAGGCCACGAATCCCAAACGGCGACCTCCACAGAGCTTAAAAGCTTCGATCTCTTTCTGGATAGAAGCTTCCTCCGCCGCGTTGTGGAGGCTGTGGCGGTTGACCATCTCCTGGGCGGTTCTGGACCAGCAGAGATTGGTAAGGTGTCAACGGAAGAAGAAAATAAGGCCTGCATGTAGCTCTCTTCCATACAAGAAGACGAAGACGATCGCTACCATCGTCGACGATGGCGAAACCATAAAGTTGAGTGAGACAACACAAGAGCGGATCACTTACCTCTGCCCACTCTACCCTAATTGCCCATCACTCGCCTACCTAACAGACCGCAACGCCCAATTAACGGCCCAAGTCCACGTGCTCAAACGGACGGTGGAGATGCGGGTGCGCCGCGCACCCGGGCGCTCTATATAATTTTCCGGCGCCGCTTTAACTTTAACCGTCCATATATTGGATGCTGAGGACCCATGCAAATTTACAGCAGCTTTCATACTCAATTCACTGGAAAACATCCGAGAAACTTCCCACCGATATGTATCATTGATATTCACTGGAACAACAAGAGATCCAATAATGTCTCCTATTGCAGGTCATTGCCTCATTGGAAATAGAGATCACCAAAGGCAAAAGCTTGTGGAAATTATTTAACCCAAAAGAAAATTGTTACAACCATGACATAGATAACTAACAACTTGGCCATAGAAGTCATTTTAAATGAGTTAGTTGTCTGAATAAGGTGATCCTACTCTTCCATTTCACATGGTGAAAATGTCATGATGATACAGAAATGTCAAGTATTTAAAACCTATTGCTTAAGAAACACCAAACCCAGATGTTATAATATCTCAACTTGCTGCTGGCCAATAAGATAATCATATGTAATTAAACTACAAAACTGGAAGTTGATCCGAAATTTGCTTAATACTTTAAAATGTGTAAAAATGATATCAACAGTTCTCTCTAATTAATCAGACAACGTTTACAAGTCGTTCCAATTTGTGTTATTGTAATGTTTGATACTTCGTTCTAGTTGAACACGATGGCCTCAAAAATATCTTTCGTTGTTTATGAGCGCCTAATTATTCCTATGGCATCCTGATTGGGTCTTGGAGGACTCTGCTTTCTTTTTTTACCAACCATTCTAACATTTCTAAGTTCTACACATCAAGCTAGTCACAACTCATAACCATTCTAACACTTCTGATATCACATCCTTATAACAAGGCCAATTCAATTCAAGACCAATTCAACTAATCACTTCACTCTTACTAGCTAGGATTCTCCAATCTCTGTCGAGATCATTGTCATTGCCCATTGAACTTGAATGTAAAATAATTATGTAATTTGCTTCTTCTTTTTTGAAAGTATGTATGTAATTTACTTTTGAAATCACAAGAATGGGTGGATTTATTTGATGGTAGAGAGACTATCTAATTAACTCCATGAAAATAAGCTACACACAGAGCCCCAAATCTGATCACGTGATTCACATCTTTGTTTACTAAACCCCAAGCACAACTAGTGGTAAATGTCCAGTGTCCTAAATCCTAATGTTTAACTAAACATTTAGTTTTGAGCATCCCATAATCCTATATTAAGGAAAGGGACATTGTCTGTTTAATGTTTCGTAGGTTAGCCATTGTTTTCTAGTCTTTTAAGCTGCATCTTGTCAATAACCCAACTCCCAAAGTTTGAATACATAATGAATAATCTAATAGGTATCAAGAACAGTCAAGAAACTAACAAAGAGAAACAGATTAGAGGGAAATTACAGCGAAAAACAGACATGAAGGGAGGGTGAACAGATCATAAGGAAGTGACAATAGAGAACTAAAAATCGAGTAACTCACAGTTTCCATTAGTGGTTTGTGTTGTTGCTTCTACTAGTTCAAAATATTCAGTCACATTAGTAGCTTGTCGTCTAGCTTTAAGTACTTCAAATTCTTCATTTGATTTGATATTGTAGGCTCAGTTTCAATAATTGGTAGTTCCGATGCTTCAAAATCTCTCGTGTTGATTTCAATAGGTTGTACTTTACTGCACACAATGGAGTCGAGAAGTTCTCTGTCAGTCTAAAAGGAAGAGTTAAGGGTGAAATAATGGTCAGCTATATGAATAAACACAAGTATAACTCTTAGTAATTGATGATGCTTATTTGTAATTATGTTAATCCCACGCACCCACCCACCAAACTGGCCACTATTGTTAAAGCATCTCTCCGCTGGACCTTCACAGATTCGTATCGCACAGACGTCCTTTCATGTTTATCCAAAGCTTCTCCAAAACTCCTTTCTAATATCTCACATTATGAAAAATTGAAAGAATTCTCTTGCAGTCGTCCATGCACTGAAAAATATCAACTAGTTCTCTCAAACACCTAGCAGAAGCAGCAGCATAATTTTGGGACAGAACAAGACAACATTTTCATTGCCTCTACGTTAGAGGGAGAAATAAAATGACCTGGTACGTACAAGATGTCGATCATCCACGAATGTTGTGGTTCCCCTCTTTTGCAGCCCATTGTATAAAATGTAGCCCAAAATCAGTAATCCAAGATAGAAATGGCAGCTGGAGATTTGCGTCAAATGAGAAAGATAGGTTTTGTGCCATCTGATGAAGGTTACAGTTGAGACGTCAAAGAAGAATCGGTAGGAGATTGCTTTCAAGTATGAGCAGCTGAATGAAATCGACTGAGGAAATGAAAATTGGCTAAAAAAAAACAGAGAATCGGTTCAGACTCATCTCATTCTCCAACGCCAAGACCAAGCCTTTCCAAATTTGGTTTTCAGAATTAGTAAATCTAAGAGATAAAACCTTTGATTAGTAATACAAGGGTAATATGTGAAAGCCGAGCAATGCATTAGCATAGAAAAACAACAACACTAGCATGATTAAGAAAGTACAAATTTTACAACTCAAATATAAATACTTTCTTGGTTCTCCAAAAGATACATCAACACATATATAACCGAAACAAGTCTCTCCAACAGAAAAACTCACTAAAGTAATTGTAATAATTATAAGTGAACTAATAAACGTTTTTAATATTATATATATATATATAATAATATATATATATATATATTTAAGAAATCTTCTAGTCCATCGAACAAGTGACTTTGCAACTGTGAACCCACCCAAAATATAAAAGAAAAACTGATAACAAGCACTTTTCTCATGAGAATAATTGAAAAGCTCCAAGCAGCTGGAAAAGAGAGAATGTCGTTTATTTTGACTTGCCATGTTTTGGATTATAATTTATATTTGGAGTCGCAGAAAGTCTGAAAAAGGTATAAATCAGAATGCATCATTTATCCAATAATATAATCTGTCTGAATATGCATCCAGCTTATCAAAAAATTAATTTAACACAATGACTACCACATTTATCTGCAATTTGTATGCTTATAGTAAATGAACAACAATTCACCAAGATGGCACGTCTGAGTGTCTACATGAAATCTCTAAGTTTGTTTTATTTTTTTGCAGAAACCATTATCAGCATCAGTTGATTACTAAAATGAGAGAATGACTTAATGAGAAAGAAAAGAAGAAAAATACAATTTTTGGGTAGATCATTAAACCCAAAGATTGACAGAGATCTATATTACCAAACACCTCTAAACAGTATTAAGAAGAAGCCAGCCTTGGCGCCATTTCAAGTTGTTAAAGTTGAGAATACCTCTGACAGGGTTAAATCATCATTAGTACGAGACATACTCTAGAGTGCACAGAACTGCCAGAGACGTAATACTTTCTTAATCCTTTCCTGTAGTATGATATAATGTTGTCCATGATTTAGTGGGACTTCAATAGTTTATTCAATATCAATACTTCAATAGTACCGCTGCTAGTAGTCTAGTACTGAACAACCTTGTGCCTTGAAGACGGTCTAGAAGTAAGTTCTTCAACTGTAGAAGAACGATCTTGTTGCTCTCTGTTTCCTACTTGCTCCAATTATTCTGCCGAAGTTATGGCAATCTTGTACGGCTGTACCCAAAGAAAATGGGAAATCAGTGATATCAAAGAAATAGTATACATTCATGTATCATTGCAGTCAAAAAAGTAGACTCACTGAAAGCGATCCAGAGGCATAGTTTAGACATAAAACAGCAACCACTAGATATTGACTCAAATCAAAAGTAAAGACTGGTAAAAAAGGTGAACATACCGAGGCATTTTTCTGATCATGTCATCTGTTCACCATCGTGAATTTTATGGGATGGCTGCAGCTGGAACCCCTTTGGAAGTTTTATTTCACAGGCTGATACATTGGCACATCAGTTGGATCAATCAACTTAGCAGCTTCAGCTTGATCAGCAACCTTTAATATATTGACACATGAGAGAAACTTATGTGTCAAAGCTATGTAATCCAAATTGATAAAAATGCAAGTAGAAAATTTCATTGCGCTGAATAACCATTACGAATGAAGTACGTGCAGAAATGAGCTCTGTTGATTTGAAACATGACAAGTCTACCAGTAATACTCAAAATTATAACTCGGAATTATAATGCAAGGCACAAATAAATAAAACCAACCGTAAGCATTTTTGTTCAAGGAGTTAAGGACAGGGAGCTTAACCAGTATTGGCTAACTTTAGGAGCATTCACCATGTTTCTATAATTTCAGCAGAGGTGTCAATCAAATTGTACGTAATACACCAATGATAATCTTTCCATACTTCAAATCATACCTCTATTGCTCTTTAATCTTTCATTGAACAACATTCATGTTTTGTGTCTAATTACAATGAATTCAACTTGATGGTTACACAACAATTCTTGCTTCTGCGAAACTAAATGAATCCTTTATCTTCAAATCTAAGTGTGATCATGCAACCATACTTAAGTGCTTCTATATATCAATTTCAATGACATAATTTGCAGAACCTACATACTGTGATAGTATACATTCATGTATCATTGCAGTCAAAAGAAGTAGACTCATTGAAAACGATCCAGAGGCATGGTTTAGTCGGATTTTGAGAATAATACAGGAAATATATGTGAGCAACAAGGGAACAAAGCAACTGGAACAAAATTCTGAAAGCTAGCAACAATGTTATCACCTTACAAATACTTAACTGCCAAACCGGAATAGTAGTTAGGTAGACTATAGTACTATAAATTACCAGCAACAGTTGTGCTTTCATAGGAAGGACAGCAGTCATGCTTAGCCCGTGCGTAATAATGAGCTCATACAAACCTGCTTGTAAGCCATAGTATGATGGAGTTTCCCCCTGAAAAACAAACAACAAGTATGCTGATGACAGTAATCGCATTATAGCAAGATTATTGGAGAAGCAAATGTCCCAAAGTTAGAAACTTCAGCTAAAAAACACAGACATAACAATGATGACAGCAAACTAATCCAAAATTTCTCTTCAAGGTTTGAGAATGAAGCCAAAAGACCAACCTTTGATTTGTTACACCTTATAGCCCAGAGTCAAGCAAATTGAAATGAAGTTTAGTAGCCCCAATCAACAATGATCAAGTTAAACCCAACCATTAATCATCGATCACAATCCAAAAACCCGTACAGAATAGAAGACAACCCAAACAAGTTTGAATCCACCGAGAATGTAACAGAAAGAGTAGAAAGTACCTTGACTCCATTTCAAGCAGAGCGGAGGAAGGGCCGACGGAGTTGAAGCAAGAAGCGGTAACCTCCACGCGCGGAACCTGAGCGTTAATAGAGCAGCCGGTTCAATGCGTCTGCGCGCGAATTTCAAGGGACTTAGTTTGGGTGTCGGTTTCCAAGCACGACCCAACCTTAATGGGCTGGATACAATTTCAAGTTTCTCATTTTAAACTTCTTATTAGCTACGAGGAAGTTCCTCCCATGAACACTAGATATTGTTACCAAGTTCATGATCGATGAATGTTGTCACATTTTGGTAAATATTTGAAGAAACATGTCCCAGAATGAAGCTGCATAAGCTAATAGAAAGGAGACAAACAATATATTTTTGAGCGATACTTGTATGATTATGCAGGTGGTATTCATAGGAAGCACAAGACCAAAACCATCTTACACAGAATTTTTCTTAGTACTAATACTGCTACTAGGAAAAGATATAAGAAATACTTTCAAGGACATTAGTACTAGAAACTCAGAAATGCTGTAGAACACGCATTACCATAACATGAGCATAATGAGGCCATAACATGAGCAATGGGGAGGGTATGATCAGGGGATCAAAAAATCATACTCATACCCTATTTCATTCCCAATCTCCATGCCCGTCCCAAACACCATAAGGGATTCTCCTCCCCGTCCCCCGTTCCCTTGGGGATTACGTTCTCATACCCGCCCCGATCCCTGTCACAATTATTTAATAAATAATTTTTTTTTTAAATTTAGAATATAAAATATGAACTAGAATCAAATACCAAATAAATAAGTTTCTTGATTCAATTTAACAAAAACTCTCACTTAAAAAGAAAGTTTCTATAAATATTCATTATGAGAATAGAAAAAAAAAATATGCAAAAGATTTTCACATAAATATCTATTTATAAATTATACATATTAATATATATATATATATTATTAATTATATATAATAATATTCCAAACCTAAATGGTGGGATGAGAACAAATATCAAAATCATACCCGTCCCATACCTGATTCAAAAATCCGAATACTGGGAATTCTCATACCCATTACCCGTTTATCCCCGTACCCCGTTAGGGTCGAATACCATGCGTAGGTCTAGCTCTTCACGGCCTGTTACCTGTTAGGCCTTAGTGAATCAAAGCCCGTTACCCGTTATCTAGACACATCATGGCCCAGACCGCTTAGACGTGGACCCGTCTCTGCCTAGCCCACTAAAAGCCCAAGTCGCTTTTTTTTTTTGTTCTGACAATATATAACAAAGGGGGGATGCCATTCTAGTCTGATTATAGGTAGCTAGAGTTTCTTTTGTGTTTCATATTTCTTCTCTAGCGATCGTATCATATATTCATATTCAGTAATAAAACTCGTCTTCTTTCAAAAGCAATGAATGTTATACGAAAGAGAAGAGTCTCACACTGAGCAATCAAGGTTCGTCTTCTTGATTGAATCTTCCTCTTTCTACGTAGAAAGAGGCTTCTTCTTCTTTCCTCTCATCTCTCAGCCAATCAGCCATACCGCAACACCTACCAAAATCCTCACCAGCCCACTGTAAGTGTTCTTTTTCTCTCTGCAACTTAAACCAGTCAGTTCCCTTCAGATACTCTTATCTGGTTTTCTGTTTCTTTAGTTGCATGTATCTATAAAAGCATGAATACAGTAGCATATGTAGAGATGTTATTGTTGATTAGACAATGGTTTTAACTATCATTTGTATGCAGTGAGCTCAAAGTCAGTTGGGTTTCATACTTTCATATAAGATCCAATCTTGACAACAAGAGTGGCAGTCGAGAGGATTCGGACCATTCAGCTAAACCATCGAAGGTATTGATCTTTTTTCTGTCAAGTATCTTGTTGATTATAAGCGATTACTATAGTTTCCAACAAAAAAGGATATGTGTTGGCTTGATGCTTATTTCTTTCATGTTGCCTGATGCAAGTTGTTTGATTAGTCCTTACTTGTCTGATTACACATCATTTATGTTCTTAATGATACTTGCTTTGTTCAATCTTCTCTTTTATGGGCCGTGAAGAGTTCATTCAATCTCTCTTGAATCATGAATTTAGTATTTTGTTCAAGAAAAGATAGAAGATAGAGTCGTTCTTACGAGTCTCCCACGTAGTGGGCGTTACCATTGCTTTGATATCTTCTGATGAAATGTTTGAGTTAGGAAGGATTTTTAAGTGGACAGAGACTACTAGCTCCTGTTTTGGTTTTGGGTGGCACTTTCAACCTAATTCTTCTTATATTATACTGTATAAACAATACTGGGAAATATTGGTTGCCGGTTCCGAGCAAGGAATTGAAGCTGGACAAGTTGGGCTTAGATTGATCACTAAAGGCAACAGACAAACTACTGTTGCAAGGAATGGAGTATTGGTGCAACTAGTATTGCAGATGGAAGGTTTGAGCATAATCCTTTTACGAACAAAATTATTGGCATTGTTTTTTGTAAATATAATATTGGCATAATCCTTCTTACAACCTTGTGTGTACATGTGTGTGCGACTATGATTTATTTATTTATTTTTGGTTACTAAGTGTTTGGTAGAGGGAATCAGTGCTTAATCATGCTCTTTCAGCCATGTATACTTTTTGGTTGATAGCTGTTGAATCTCACTGGAGTCCTTACTTACATTTCAGGTGGCATTTGGTAACAATGACAATTGATGCTGATTTAGGTGAGGCCACTTGCTATCTCGATGGTGGTTTTGATGGCTACCAGACCAGTTTACCATTGCATGTGGGCAATACTATTTGGGAGCTAGGAACCGAAGTTTGGGTAGGTGTTAGACCGCCTACAGATATGGATGCATTTGGGAGGTCAGATAGTGAAGGGCTGAGTCTAAGATGCATATTATGGATGTGTTTCTATGGGGAAGGTGCTTAACTGAGGATGACATTGCTGCTCTCCATGCAGCTGTTGGTCAGCTGACACTAGTATGATAGATTTTCCTGAAGATGCTTGGCAGTGGGCAGATTCACCTTCTAGAGTATGTGGTTTTCATCTTATTACATGATTACATATCCATGCTCGTATATCGAGGTGTTTGTTTCTGATTCTTGTTTTCTTTTCTTTTCTTCACTAGGTTGATGAATGGGATAGTGATCCTGCCGATGTAGATCTATATGATAGGATGACATTGATTGGGATGGGCAATATTCAAGTGGGAGGAAAAGAAGGTCAGAACGTGATGGAGTTGTGGAGGAAAAGAAGTCAGAACGTGATGGAGTTCTGGTTGATATGGATTCTTTTGCCAGGAGGTTTAGGAAACCTAGGATGGAAACACAAGAAGAAATAAATCAACGTATGCTTTCTGTTGAATTGGCTGTCAAAGAAGCTCTCTGTGCAAGAGGAGAAACAAATTTTACTGATCAGGAGTTTCCTCCAAATGATCATCTTTATTTGTAGATTCAGAAATCCCTCCTCAAATTTGCAGGTAAGTTTCTCTGACTTTGCTGACCACTTTTTATGTTTAATGAGTCTGATTTTTAATGTCCTAAAATTTTGGTTTTTGCGAATCTAGGTCGTTTCAGAATGGACGAGGCTGCTGTATTGTAAAAGAGAGCAGGCTTGGTGCTCGGCCCTGCTATTTTCTGGCACTGTGAATCCTTCTGATGTAGTCAGGTTAGGGCCTTTATGAAATTGACATCTAAATTGCTAATTAGGTTGGCCAGCAGTTTACACAAGTGACTTTGTTTTCTAATAGGGTCGACTGGGTGATTGTTGGTTTTTGAGTGCTGTTACTGTTCTTACGGAAGTTTCTCAAATATCAGAAATTATTATTACTCCAGAATATAACGAGGAAGGAATCTACACTGTCCACTTCTGTATTCAGGTGCCTACAGACTTTCAAGCTCAGTTAAAATTCTGGTTTGGATTGTATGTTGGATCTATATATAGAGTATAGCTGATGAAAATTCTTTACATTCTTCACTTCTGGCTGCAGTAATGATAGTTTTGTTTAATAATAGCTAGGACAGGGACAAAACTCTTTAATCATTTGTTGTGTCTTATGATGTTTGGCTTGACTTATGTTCTACTCTATTGTATTTCGGAAGTTTTTGCTTCTATATAGTTATTCTGTTTCCTATATATAAAAAAACTACTAACAAACGTTACTCATGAATTTTCTTTAGTGTGAGTGGGTTCCTGTTGTTGTTGATAATTGGATTCCATGCGAATCACCGGGTAAACCAGCATTTGCTACTAGCAGAAAAGGAAACGAGTTGTGGGTCTCTTTACTGGAGAAGGCATATGCCAAATTGCATTGCTCCTATGAAGCTTTAGAAGGTGGACTTGTCCAAGATGCTCTTGTAGACCTCACTGGAGGTGGCGGGGGAAGAGATTGACATGAGGAGTGCTCAGGCCCAATTGATCTTGCGAGTGGTCGATTATGGTCTCAGTTGTTGCGCTTCAAACAAGAGGGATTTCTTCTGGGTGCTGGAAGTCCATCTGGTTCAGATGTACATATTTCCTCCAGTGGCATTGTCCAAGGTCATGCTTACTCATTATTGCAGGTGAGTTGGAATGTCCACCTGACTATGTTTCCCTGCTGGCAGGTTATGGCCACAAATCAGAAATGTTGACAAGGTAATCTTCCATTGCTTACTTCTTCCTTTTTTTTTCCCCGAGAAGAAACAACCAAGTGTCATTCATATTCTTCACTATCATGTTTGTGTTACCAAAATGACATACTTGATGCGCTTCTCATTCAATATGTACTTCCAATGCATTAGTTACTAAAATAACTTTGCTTGCAGAACAAATGTGTTTTGAAATTATTGAGTGTCTTGAAACACTAATTTATTAGGCCTCGTTCATGTACAGGCCAGGCATACACTATGTAAGCGAGTCTCTCACCACTTCAAATGCAAAGATGGGCCAGTAACAGGTGATACCCTACGGCAGAACTCAGCTCTACAGCTCAGTCCCATCCAAGTGTCAAGAGTTCTCAGTGAGAAGAATCAGTAAGATTGAATGCGATGATGTGATGTGAACTGGTGCTTGTGAAACTAAAATAAAAAAACTAAACCCTAAACTAAAAATAAAGGCTCCCTTGACTCGCCAAGTATATCTATCCTTCACTTCTGCAGTATCAACCAGGGAAGAGGGCTTTCTGTGGGTTTTGTAAGTTTATGTATGTGTACATACAACTAACTGTTTTGTAGGGATGAGGGGGAATAGGAGGAAAGGAATAGGAATGTTTAGTTCAAGGGAAATATAAGTCAGCAAATTTAGCTAGGATGTCATATTAGAGCCATTAATTGTACAAATATTTGACATTTTCAATGCAAGTTGTATTGTTTCATACAGTTCTTTATATAATAGGTACTAGAAGACATTGAATGTTTGCGGTGCTCCCTGCTCTGATTCATTGAATGTTTTCTCCTCTCATTTTCAATGAGTTGATTGATGATTATGTTGGAATCATATTATAGAACTATCATCCCATTTGAAACCCTGTTACTGATTTAGTTTTCCTTAAAGAGGAAGTGTGGATTGAACTTATGAAAAAGAGGAAGCATTTCAGCAGCATCACTCACGATTCAGGTGCCACAAATTCACAATTGAAAACAAGCAACAGTGGGTAATTACAAATTCAGGTCTAGAATCCTACAGTGAACCCAATCCCAGCAGGAACATAAAACCAGGGAGTTGACGAAAGGAGCCCTGCCGTTCCATGCTCGTTGTTGTCCACGTCTAGATCATCAATTCCCTCATTGTTTCCTTCTTTTTCTTATCGTATTCTGTTACATACTTGGTACTGCTAGTATCATCCATGCATGCAACCCAGCTGAACATGCTTCTCTCTTGTCCTTCGCTCTGGCTCTTTCTTCTCCCTCTTCCTTAAACTGGACTTCCGGTGACTGTTGCCGCTGGCAAGGCATCAACTGCGATGCGGCTGGTTGGGTCACCCGTATCTCATTGCCCTCCAAAGGCCTCACACTCAAACAAGGTATACATTTGCTTCATCAAACTAGCACTTGAAAATCTCACACATCTCACCCCTTGAATCTAGCTCTCCCAAAATTCCCTACATCAAAGTGTTGCTTCCTTCTTGTCCTTGACTCATCTTGAGGTTCTTGATTTGAGCTCTAACCTTCTTTCTGGGGAGCTTCCAGTACTTTCTCTCTCATCTAGTATCCGAGTGCTGGATTTATCCAACAATCAATTTACTGTCCAAGAAATGATTCATAACGACGAATTATAACAAGAAAAATAAGAATATAGGAGCGAAAAAGAAAATTGTAGTTAAAATTTTCTTGTTGCACTAAATCACTAATACACAGAAGATTGGGAAAGCAATGAATTATGAGAACTCCATTATCTTAGAAAAAGGTAACATTTTTAGTTTCTATGGCATGACAAGAAATCTACCATTCATGAAAAGAAATAATTCAGTTGATCACACAACATACCTGGACAAAGAATAGAGTTGAACTTGGTTACTTCCTGCAATGGAAGTCAGAAGCTGAGCTAGACTCTTCGCAATATGAAACCAGATGTTCTGTTGCATCAAAATTAGATTTAAACAGAAAAGTAACATAACATTCTAGGAGTGTCTATAATGTTGTTTGTAACTTGCATTACTAGAGTAAAGAAAACGAAACAATCATCAACTTTAAGTATTCTGCATAATTTTGACTTTTTTGTCGTTGTTCACATTACTGATAACAAAGAAAAATAAGAATGAAAATAAAAATACTATTTAATTCCTTTAATTTAATCTAGATTTTTTCATAAAAATAAAGAAAACTACACATGATTCTTGCAATTGATTGAAAAATGTTAGTGTTAGAAGAAAACTCATAATTAAGGTATTTAAGACAACATCAATTAAACTTATGTATTATATTAATATGTTATAGTTGAATTGTGGTAATTGTGTAAATTTAGAATAAATAAGACATAATATTTATCATAATTGATACATTTTAGATGTCTATCAAATAAGAATATTAGGTGAATTTATTTAAAACTCTTCAAAATTAGGTGTATATGAAAATTCCCCCTATTTTAATTGTGCTTCGTATTCTGTCCTGTCGTGGGAGCTCAATTGTTTAAACAGTGGGAAGAATAAAAATTGAATCACAGATATTAATTGATCAAATCAGTTTTTCCCAATTGCTGCCCTACAGAATACATAAGAAAAAAACAAACTAAGTAAATACGTCAAACCTGTCACGTAGAGTTTTGTATAGTTGTGGATCATGGAGTTGGACTGGGTGAGAAGTGGAGGCCGAAAATGAAAATGGTTCCTGCTTTTGAAGGCTTGGAAGAGATCGGAAGAGGTTGAAAATAAAAGCTTGGGGCAACCCACCACCATCAAGTGTTTCAATGAAGGACACTCAATATCAACGGCAGCAAATGCACCATACAACATAGGAAGATTCTTCAAAACCAAGTTCTTCAGTTTTGGTAGAACCGTCTTCTCCTTGTTCACTGCTTCCATTACTCTTTCCAACTTAGGACACCTCTCTACAAGAAGGTCTTCCAATTGAACAAGACATTGGGCTACATCAGATGCGAACAGACTTTGCAGCAGATCACAACAGTAAATGGTCAAAATCTTAAGACTCTGGAACATTGCAGTGGAGCGGGACCATTACATATGCTTCTTAGTGCTCTTAGAGACAACAAATGCATCTCTCTCAGTTTTGCTTGTTCTGGCTCCACCCCTTCGCATCTGAACACATATTCCAATTCTTCCATACAGTTTAAATCTAGTTTCTCCAGATTGGTAGTCTCTGTACAATTCTGATACACTCCTCAAAATCCAACCACAATACACAAAACACCTTGAGATTTGAGAGAGACCCAGGTGGTAACTCACCAACACACAACTCCTCCAGGTCGAACACTAATTTCAGATGCAACTCTTCCAATTCTCAAACACGGGTCCTGTTTCAACTCGTCTTGTTGTGTTCATCAACTCTTTCAACTCGTCTTCTTGCCCAGTAACTGTAAGGTGCTTGAGTTTATGTAACCTCCCATGGTCATATTCATAACAATGTTACTCATCCCTCCGCAGCGTTCATACTCTAGCTTCTCTGTTTTCTCTGTCACCGCCGCTTTGATAACCAATCAGGCAAGGTACTAATGGTTACTCCTTTAAGAACAAGGATCTTGAATTACGATCTCCTTGTTCGTATTCAGGCCGGGTGCGGCTTCCGTCATTGATATTTATACAAAAGTAATCCCAATCTGGTGCGACCTCAACATTTTTAGGGATGAAACTTTCATCGGAGCCAACCTGCAATATTTTCAAATTTGATAAACCAGCTAACTCATCAAACCTAATAATATTGGTTCTTTCTCTTGGTCCCTCAGCTACACAGGACCCGTCCTCCTCAAATCCACAGTACAATTCTTCTAATTCTTGCAACTTTGATATCACTTTAGATGGAATTGTAACCTTAGATTGTTCCTTTACTCCTCTCCTCATCAAATAATGTCAAAGAGCGATGGACGTCCAAAATCCTTAGATTGGTCAAATGTCCTATTTCTCTCGACAATTCCCCCCCTGGACATTCTCTCATACTAAGAATTTCAAGCTTGTTAAGTTTCCCCACAACGGAAATGTCAATTAATTCGCCGCAATCATCTAAATACAAAGCTTGGAGGTTGGTGAGGAGCCTAAATGATTGAGGTAATACGGAAATACTAGTGTCGCTTAGATCCAAGACCCTTAACTCTTTCAGATTCTGGATAAACTTTTCGGGGATCTCACTTAGTTTAGCATTCCCGTTTAGTAATAAAATCTGGAGATTTAGACATACAACTCTTCTTCAGGTAGCTTGCGAATTTTGTTGTTCATCAGTGAAATTGCAGTGCAGCCTTCATCTAATCCCCGTGGCCGCCACCCTTTAAACCACAGCCAGCTTTCACAAAAACCGATGCCCATCTTCAGATTGTGCAATATTCAGGGCTGTATCCCGGATGACATCATGCATCTTAACACCCACCTTCTTTCTCACTTTCCAAAAGCAAGCTAGAATTTTTCAGGTACTTGACCACTGTAACTAATCTTCCTCTGGCTACTTCCATTGTTTTGGCATCACGAAACAATCTTTTTCCGATCGCGTACCGGAACAAGTCTTCTATTTTGATGTCATGGTCTTCTGGGAACAGGCAACAGAGCAAGAGGCATGACTTGAGGTCTTCATTTTTCAAGTAATCATAGCTTAATCGTATATATCTGAAAGCATTTTCCTCACATTCCTCATGGTTGGGATTGACATATTGTGACTGCTCTAGTCGTTTAGCTGCCTTCTCCCATTCCTCTTGGTCCTCATCTCTTAGTGCCCTTGCAACAGCTACCAATGCAATCGGTAGACCCTTACACTCTCCAGCTACCTTCCTTGCCACTTCCTCAAACGAGGTGGACCCAAAAGAATTGTTCCTGCATTTCTCAGAAACAAGTTCCAAGAATCTTTTTTCGAGAGAAGCTTGAGGGCGATCTTTTCATGGCACTTCATGTCATTACAGACGTTCAATCTCCTCGTGGTGAGCAGCACTTTGGACTTACACTTTTGAAGCTCATTGTAGGGGGGAATCCCTATCTTTGACAACTCTGTTCTCTCCCAGACATCGTCCACAATTATCAGGAGTTTTTCTTTTCTCATGATCTCCTTATGCAACTTAGCTGCTCTTCCAGCTTCTGTCTTCTCTTTTAATTCGAAGCCCAGCAGATCTGCCAATGTGTCTTGAATTTTTTTCAACTCAGGGTTTTGGGACACGACAGCCATAATCCAATGGTTAAAAGTACCGTTTTTGCAGGCTTGTTCAGCTACATATTTCACCATGCTTGTCTTTCCAACGCCGCCCATGCCGTAGACACCAACGGCAGTGATCTTGTCATCTCTTAGCCCCTCCAGAACCTTGCGCATGGCTTCTTTTGTTGCTCCAAATGCTTGGAAATCATCTGTGAATTCAATTGCATCAGGTGGTACTTTACTGCGGAGAGATTCCACAATGTTGTCAACAAGTTCACTGTGAGTCCTACAAGGAAGAATTAAAGAGTTATAAGGATTAAAAGTTAAGTGTTAGGTAATCTATATATATAGAATTGGAATTGAAGGCACAATGCTTACTTGAAATCATTTGATTCCACCCAGAGATATTGCCACTTTTTCTAGAGCAGCTCTCCATTGCTCCACCTTCTCTGATTCATGTCGCCCAGAGGTATCGTGCTTAGAGAAAGCTTCTTCGAAACTCCTCTTCTGATATCGGACTCGGTAGGATCAACATGATAAAAAAGTGGCAAAATTCTGTTGTCTTCCATGGATAGACAAATCTCTAGAAGTTCCTCCAAACACCAAGCAGAAGAAGCGTAATTTTGCGAGAAAATTACGATTGCAAACCTTGAATCTCAATTGCCTGTATGAGTGGAGGGAGAATAACATCCCCTACTTGAAGTCCATGCTCATCCATGAACGTTTTTGCCAACTTCTACGAAGTCGATTGCAAGCATCTCGTTTGCAATCCCTTCGAGTGTCAGGACCCTGAAACTCAAAAGACATCATACTTCCAGCTGCGAGTTGACGATGATGAAGAGGAGGAGGCATTGAAAACCAGCAACTGATTTCCAGACAGAAGCAATGAAGGGAGGAGATGAAGAAGACCGACTGTGACTACGCAATACAAGTCAACATTGACAGAAACTTCCCAGAACTTCCCACCGATATGTATCATTGATATTTACATCAAATTGTCTCCAATTGCAGGTCATTGCCTCATTGGAACCCACGAGAATTATTGGTGCTTATGGTCCTACACATCATTGTCAAGCTAGTCATAACTCATAACACTACTGATATCACTTCTTTTAATTCAATTCAAGACCAATTTAACTAATCACTCACTCTTACTAACTAGGATTCTCCAATCTCTGTTGACATCATTGTCACTGCCCATTGACTTGAATGTAAAATAATTATGTAATTTGCTTCTTCTTTTTTGAAAGTATCTCTGTAATTTACTTTTGAAATCACAAGAATGGGTGGATTTATTTGATGGTAGAGAGACTATCTAATTAACTCCATGAAAATAAGCTACACACAGACCCCCAATTCTGATCACGTGATTCACGTCTTTGTTTACTAACCCCAACCAACCCCAAACACAACTGGTGTAGATGTCCAGTGTCCTAATGTTTAACTAAACATTTAGTTTTGAGCATCCCCATAATCCTATATTAAAAAAGGACATTGTCTGTTTAATGTTTCGTAGGTTAGCCATTGTTTTCTGGTCTTTTAAGCTGCATATCTTGTCAATAACCCAACTCCCACCATAATGAATATTCTAATAGGTATCAAGAACAGTCAAGAAACTAACAAAAACAGATTAGAGGGAAACTGTGTCAGTATATATATGTACTCAAAACACATATATGTGTTGTGAGATATCTGTCTTTCTTTCCACGGGAGTAAACTTTAAGGCACAACAATTTTTATGGAAGTATACCTACTGAAATCGGCCGAATGGATCGTCTCAAAAACTTGGAGCTTGACCACAACAACTTCACCGGCAACATTCCCGCCCAAATATCTAACCTTAGAAACTTTGGATAATCATTTGTCTGGACAAATTCCTTCATCATGACTAGTCTGAATTTTTTGGCAATCTCAATGTCTCCTAAACAATCTGGAAGGACAAATACCAAAAGGCACTCAAATCCAAGGCTTTAATGTATCTTCATTCGAAGGGAACCCCAAACTTTGTGGTCTTCCACTTCCAAATGAGTGTCAGCAATTAAGAGATTGATGACCAATGTGACAACAACAACGAGCATCAAACTACATGGTTTTATTGTTTCCAAAAAAAAAAAAAAACTCCATGGTTTTATGTTCCTGTTGCTTTGGGTTCACTATAGGATTCTGGGAATCTGGGGAGTCTGTAATTCATTGATTTTCAACAAGACGTGGAGATATGCATACTTCCGATTAATAGAAAAGGTACATGATATGTTCTATGCAATGCTCTTTGTGCGCATCAACAAGATGAGAAAGGCTTAAGGCTTCCTCTTGGTAATGAGTTCTATCCCATTAACAAGGAAACTAAAGTATTTTGACAGTTATTAAACGCATCAACTCGGATCACTCAAAATGATTACAATCGGAGTACCACAAATGGTAAATATTGTGTGCAATGCTGCATACGCTTTGTAGTTTCTATTTTATAAAGAACAAATGAAAAAAAAAAAAACAACTTCCATTGTAAATGTCAAATACTCTACCGTGCAAAAGTTGTTAAACTTCTTATTTCCTGAGGTCCTGAGGTATCAAGAGCTAGCATATGCACCCCTTCCTCAAAATCACACGAAAAAATGATTATTGTTTTTTTTTATGCCAAGAATGAATGCAACGTTTGAAAAGGGAAGCAAAAGCAAGACGGGCCGGGTCCCACCACACACCCATCAAAAATCACCACCACCAGCAAATTTGATTGTAATGTATCGTCTGACGATTGGTTGATTATCATATATGAAATCTAAAAAATAAAATATTAAATCAACGAATAGTTATTGCTAAATTAACGGAGCTGCATCGCTGCATAAAAACAGGCCCAGAAAAGCAATTACAGTGAATAGTAACTGATGGAAGCAATTTAATTGATTATTTGATGGTTTGATGGAGTTTTAGGAGTGCATATGCTCTAAGTGAATTCCCAAACTTATTTTGTCTTCAATCTTCACATACCAACCTCAGGAACCTCAATTTTTAAAAAATAGACACCTACGATTTTTCCGCTTGTGTGTGCTTATAGACACCTCCTAATATCTTTTGAACCATTCTAACATCAAAAATTTGTGTCTTTTGTCATTTTTACTCACGATCGAGCTTAAAATTAATGACTCACACGTACAATGTTTCGTAAAACTATTAAAATTGTTGTTTTCAGAGCTATTGAGTTCATTTCCAGGCTTGTGTTAGCTTCAGTTCTTCTCATACCGACCTCAGGAACTTCAATTTAAAAAATAATAATAATAAATAAATTGAGGTATAACCCTTCCCTTCAAGTTTCACTCAATTTGAGTAAAACTCATTTGCTATATCACACGAGTTTTTGAGAAATTTCACTTTTTTTAGACCCCTGATGTAACTGTTGGGAATTAAACATGAAATCCCCAAATCGTTCAACTTAATACTTACATTTGGACAAAAAGTCGTTCATTTTACCCTTGAAATATAGTTAATAAATTCGTTGTGCCAGAAAACTCACCGATGAACAATAAGCTTAAATAGAAATTCTGGTCAAGAAGATTCGACCGTCATCCTCCTTTTATTTGGATAATAGACACAACACTAACATACACGATTGTAGGCGACAACATGGAAGAGAAAGGTGTTGTTGTGCCCTCAATCGGGACTGAACCGCTAGGTTTGGGTCAGCACACGTCGCTTGTCGTAGATGAGGAAGAGAATGGGTCGCGAATTCTCGGGGTCTGGAACTCTCTCGTAGTGAATAGGTCAAGGGGAAGAGAGAGACCCCTCCCAAGCTTCTCATCCTTCTTGGTGTATATTCCCTTATGTCGGCGCCCACTGCTGCTCTTCTTCTCTTTTCTATTCTTGAAGTTTTTCGACTTCTCCCCTCTCCCTTTTTTTCTTATTCTTCATGATCATTCTTTATCATTTTTTATTTATTTATTTTAAATAAAGCCCACGTGTCTATTTTATCCAGATATATTGAATTACTAATTCATTAGGGTATTACACCAGATTTTTTCCTTCGTGTGTGCTTATAGACACCTCCTAACATCTTTTGAATCTTTATAGCATCAAAAATTCATGTCTTTTGACATTTTTACTCACGATCGAGCTTAAACAACTCACGCGTACCATGTTTCGTAAAGCTATTAACACTGTTGCTTTCAAAGCTATTGAGTTCATTTCTAAGCTTGTGTCGTCTTTAGTTCTTCTCACACCGACCTTAGGAACTTCAATTTTTTAAAAAGAAAATAAATGAGGTATAACCTCCCTTTCAAGTTTCACCCAATTTGAGCCAAAATCTCTTACAGCATACGAGTTTCTGAGAAATTTCACTTTCCCCGGTTTTTTTTCCATTTGTGTGTGCTTATAATACACCTCATAACATCTTTTAAAACCATTCTAGCATCAAAAATTCGTGTCTTTTGTCATTCTTACTCACGATTGAGCTTTAACAACTCACACGTATCACGTTTCTTAATGCTATTAAAACTTTTTTTTTAGAGCTATGAGTTCATTTCCAAGCTTGTGGGTTCTCCAGTTCTTCTCATACCAACCTCAAGAACCTCAATTTTGAAAGAAAAAAAACGTGGTATAATCTCTCACTAGTGGATTATGGATCTTAGCCGACGGAAAAAATAAATTTCGTCGGCTAAGATTTTCTTAGCCAACGAATCTACTTTCGTAGGAAAGGTGAACCGATCTGTCGGCTATGATTTTCTTATCCGACGGAAAATTTTCGACCAGAATTTCCGTCGGCTAAGTGGATCTTAGTCGACGGATAATTCATGTCGGTAAGTATTCGTCGGCTAGGATGTTCTTAGTCGACAGAAAGTGTTTCCATCGACTAAGAAAAATAGTCTTAGTCGACGGAAAAATCCGTCGGTTAAGAAGATAAAGCTGAATTATTCTCTGACAACGCGCAGAAGGAATCTTTTCTTTGCGGACGAAATATTTCGCTCGGCTAAGTGCCAATTTTCAACCCCCGCTCGGCACATAATGCATTATTCCTGCAAAAACCTCCTCCTCAATCACCTCTAAAACACCTCCCCGACGTCGCCGAAAAACCTCTCGCCATGAATTGAAGTTCAAGCAACTAATCTAGCTAGCATTTTGATCGTTGGTACATATTCTTCAACCTTTGTTATACATTTTCGACGGAATTCGGTTCACCGGTCATATTTTCCGGCAAACTCTCCGGCTATATTTTTTAATTTGTATTTTTATTGTGTGTTTGTGTGTGTATATATATACATATATACGATTAATTATATATGGTTTGATTAATATATTCTATATATTTAATTGTGTTCGTTGTATTGATTATATATATATATATATGCATGTATACGTATATTGTGTATATATATATATATATATATATATATATATATATATATATGGATGTATATATAGTGTTGTGTTTTTTAATTTGTTGATTTATATATTATTTTGTTTATGCAAATCATATATGTATATATAGATTATATTATATATGTTGTAGAAAATGATGATGTTTATTAAATCAATGTATGTATAGGTATATATATATATATATATATAGTCCCTATCCAGAGCGAAGCTTTGCTCTGGAATTAACGTGCGAAGGTCCTTATTTGACTCACTTTTCGGTTATTTTTTCGATCATACCCGGTCCATGTCTAGATACATATCGTATGATCATTCTTACAAAGTTTCATCCAATTTGGTGACCGTTTAAGCCTCCATAATCATGATTTACTCCAACGGTTCTACTTGGACAGATTTTGTTCTATTGATTTATTTTATCTGATTCGGTGTGCAAACGATCACCAAACTGGATGAAACTTTGTAAGGATGATCATACGATATGTATCTAGACACTGACCGGATATGATCGAAAAATATGACCGAAAAGTGAGTCAAATAAGGACCTTCGCACGTTAATTTCAGAGCGAAGCTTCGCTCTGGATAGGGACTGTATATATATATATTATATATTATGTATGTGATTAATGTATTCATTATCTTTTTTTATGTAAATCATGATGTGTATTAAATGATCGATATTTTGATGATGATATTTTCGTGGTGATATATTAAAACAATATTTATTTTCGTGATAATATTTTCGTTTATGATCAATTATATTAAATTTGTGTTTGAGATCATATATATATTTCATTTTGTTTATGCTTACATTAAATTTTTATTTTCAGTTTGTGCTTGGATATATTTAATCATTTATTTTCGTGATGATATCGATATTTTCATGCATATATATATGGTCTTAAATCAAGAATTTGATTTGATGATTTTTTGTTTAAATTAGTTATTTTCGTCACATTATGTTTTCGTGGTGAATACGTACCGTTGTTTACGCGAGCAGTACGTTTATAGTTAGATTTTTCGTTTCCCTTTTTATTACAGGTTACAACATGGCCGATAGGAGCTGGATGTAGTTACATAGAGGGCATCCGCGATACATGAGAGGAATTTTTGAATTTATCGAGTTTGTCCGTGGTAAGACTTCTCCTGGACAACTTTTCCACATTTGTCCCTGCGGAAAATGTCGCAACAGATCTGCCAATTTTGTAACTTTTGAGGACATGTATGTTCACCTGTCACAATACGGTATTTGTCCCAGTTATACCACTTGGACATGGCACGGCGAAGCAAGTGAACATATGCCCACACTTGTAGATATTCAAGCACAACGTAACCAGGACGAGTCTTCCTCTAGTGCCAATTTCGGGGACCCTGGTGTGATGAATTTCCTAAACAATGCATTTATGTCCGCCTCAGCATACGATGGAAGTGTTCCACAGGACAACAACAATACAACCTTCCTTGATGTCTCCCAGGTCGGCAGTAGTGACTATGATAGTTATAACATGCTTATGCGGCAAGCACAGACACCGATGTACCCCGAAGTGAGCATACTGTGTTGGAAACTGTCATGAAGCAGATGAGTATCAAAAAGAAGAGGAACAAGACCGTTGCTTGTTTTAACGATGACATTGCACTTTTGAAGGAGTTGCTTCCTGCTGACAACAACTGTCCGGAAAATTATGACAAGGTCAAAAGCATCTTGAGTGAGTTCGGTCTTGAGTACATCAAGATAGATGCATGCGTCAATAACTGCATCATGTACTACAAAGGTTATAAGGACGCATTCGAGTGCCCACACTGCTATGAGCCGAGGTATGAACCACACGCTCGTTCTAGACAGACAGGCCCCATTCCTAGGAAGGTTCTTCACTATTTCCCATCGGGTCCTCGTCTACAACGTCTCTACATGTCTTCATATACGTCCAGGCATATGAGATGACACCACGAAAGGCACCAGCAGGGGCCGGATAGGCCTAGGATAGATCCGGATAATCTCACACACCCCGCAGACGGGGAGGCTTGGAATCACTTTGATCGTTCATTTCCTGATTTTGCCTCTGAATGTCGAAATGTCAGACTTGGACTAGCAACAGACGGATTCAATCCTACTGGAGACATGAATAACTCTTACAGTATATGGCCTGTGATAGCATTTCCGCTCAACTTGCCTCCAAACATGTGCATGAGGACGGAGTATAATTTTCTTACTGTGTTAGTTCCGGGCAAGTATTCTCCAGGAAGTGCTTGGACGTGTACATGAGGTCATTAATCGACGAGCTCCTGCAATTATATGAAAATGGAATCCATACTTTTGACAGGTATAGTAAGACTTACTTCTTCATGAAAGCAGCGGTTCTTTTTACCGTTAATGATTTTCCTGCTTACGGGATGATGTCTAGTCAAACTACCCATGGATACAAGGCGTGCCCTATATGTATCGACGAGGTCAATTCCAGTCATCATGCCCACATAGTTGTTTACTTAGGATCCCGTAGATGGCTTCCACCGGATCACCCGTGGCGGTACGATGCACAAGCATTTGATGAGACTGTTGAGCATGGCCCGAAACCCGAAGGGAGATCTGGTCAATGGATTCTGGATATGTTGAACCAGCACTGGTTTGGAATTTTGAGCAACGCTAGGTATGTAAACGAGCAGAATCCTCCCACCCCTGAAAAGTTTAAGTATTGGACGCACAGGAGTTCATTCTTTGAGTTGCCTTACTGGTCGGCGTTGAAGATCAGACACAACTTAGACGTCATGCACATAGAGAAGAATGTTTGTGACAGCATCCTTGAACAATTCTAGACATCAAAGGCAAGACCAAAGACATCGCCAAAGCTCGTGCTGACCTTCAAAAGATAGGTATACGTCGAAAGCTATGGATAAAGCTGAACAAAAAGATCGGCAAACATGTAATGCCTTAAGCAGGCTGCACGGTGGTTCCTAATAAGAGGTCGAAGATATTTAAGTGGCTTCGTGAGGTTAAGTATCCTAGTGGGTATGCCGGAAATATAGCTCGATGTATTAAGATGGGGGAAAATAATTATCGGGTTGAAGACCCATGACTGTCATGTTCTGCTGCAACGTCTTCTTCTGTGGTCATTCGTCCGTATTTACAGAGTGATGTGGTTGACACGTTGGTGGCTTTGTCCAACTTCTTTTAGAGGTTATGTGCTAAAGAGCTAAAAAAGTCAGAGGTCCGTCATTGCAAGACGATATTGCGTACATCATGTGCAAGCTGGAGAGGATCTCCTCCCCCCCCCCCACTTTCTTTAGCATCATGGTCCACCTCATGGTCCACCTTCCTGAACAAGTGTTGCTTACGGGTCCGGTACAATATACCTGGTGCTATCCAATGAGAGGTATGTATGCAGTCTATACTTTTGTCAATAAAGTCTCACATAACATGAATTTTTGCAATAACTTTTTATTTTGTAGGTAACTTGGAGATTACAAGAAGACGAACAAGAACAAACGTTTCCCTGAAAGTTCGATCACGGCGGCTTACATTTCTAGTGAGTGTGTAACCTTTTACAACACATATCTTAATGATGAACACACGGGAGGGGAATCTTAGGAATGGGAAATCAATTCCATTTATCAGTTGTTTCCGACGAAGTACAACCATATGGCAGGCTAGGTAGGGAATACAGACTGAGTCACGAAGAATTGAAAGAGGCTCATTGGTGCGTCCTTCAACATTGCGATGAATTGGAGGACTATCTGGAGAAACATTTGAGCAGCAAAATGGGAATGAAGTCATTCACAAGAGAGATTTTCCTGACTACTTCCCGATTTGGGTACGTTCTTCTCAAGTTACTTATAATTTTAATTTATTTCTCATCATTTTGTTTGACTAAATTGCGTTATTTTGCAGATGATGCATATTCAACAGAACTAACGTGAATTTTACGACCCCGAGCTGCACTGTTTGGCTGGCAGACTGCTAAAGCACAGAGCACATGCGGGATGTTTTGTTAACGAGGTTAAGTTTGTGACATCAGAACGAGATGATGGTCGCATCACCCAAAACAATGGAATCATGGTTGAGGGCAAGTCTCACAACTACTACGGGGTGCTTATCAGCGTTATCGAACTAATCTACGGGAACTGTATGCCGGTCGTGTTGTTCAAGTGCAAATAGTTCAATACTGACCCAAATGTTTGCAGGAGTACGGTTACAGACCATGGTTTGTTATTAGTGAACACAAACACTTCATGGTATGAGAATGAGCCGTTTGTTATTGCCGCCATGGCACAACAAGTCTTTTATCTTGATGATCCGGCTATGGGTGAGGGTTGGAAAGTGGTGCAGGTAATGTCACATAGGAATATATGGAGTGCAGCTACATTGGGAGTGGATGAGGGTACGTAACCGAGCTCTCTACCGAACGAACCATATCAAGAGGAAACTCCACCTGTAATTCCTAATGATGTGGACATTCGTGTTAACGAACAACACGTTCCGGCTATTACAGGTTACATTGAAGTTAATATGCCCAAACCGAAGAAGATGACGAATACAAGGAGGAAGAAGATGAGGATTCAGAGAAATTCGAGGAGGATGATGATCCCGAAGATCAAGATTATGAAGACAAGTATGATTAAATCTTAATTTGGGGATGTATTATATTCTTTCATCGGTTTATTATGAATTTGCATAACTTTGGAGATGGATGTATTAACAATTCTATTTTCATATATCGATTGATCGGAATACTTTGCGTCAAATGTTCACGGCCTTTATTATTATTACTTTTCTTGTTGCAGATTTGGTCTTGAATTTTAATTAGGAATTATAGATCGGGAAGTCATAGCAAATAAGAAAGAATTTGACAAGAATTTATTTTCCTAGCCGATGGAAACTGAACTTTCCGTCGACTAGGACCATCTTAGCCAACGGATTACATATTTTCCGTCGACTAAGATGTTTTGGCGGTTTTAGATTTCGACTGTTTTTTATTTCGCGAATTTTTTCCCTAGCCGACAGAATATTAGTTTTCCATCGACTAGGACTTTCTTAACCGACGACTTATTTATTTTCCGTCGACTAAGATGCCGAAAATTTTGGCGGTTTATTTTTGCGCTTTTTTTTTCGCGAAAATTGAAATTTGCTTAGCCGACAAATACGTTCCGTCGCCTAAGTTAGTATTGACTAACTATAAAAGCCTATCTCGTCGACGTTTTTTCTCTTTACTCTGTTCAATCTCACCTCCACTCCGCCGCCAACGAGCTCCGATCCTCCACCCGACCACCATCGTCAACGCCACCTCGTCCGACCCCCCACCGCCACCCCAACCGACTAGGACACTCACCTCCACCTCAAGCATCCCTCTTCGACACCCATCACCTCGTTTAACTCCACCACCCAATCCGAGCCTCCTCCACCGCCTCCTACACCCGTCACCCCTCCTAGACACCACCACCCCAGCCGACCTAAACCCTAAGCGAACCCGTCCGACCGCTTTTCTCTCTGTCTCTGTCTCTGTCTCTCTCTCTCTCTCGCCCTCTCCCTCACCAGTTCCTCCACCCAAACCGACAGCCCAGAACGTCGTTCTCCGTTGTGTTTGGCAGGTTAGTCTCTTAAACTCTCTGATTTTCTTACTTTGTGAATCGATGAATTCATCTCTGTGAGCCTCCTCTTCTGTTCGTTTGTTCTTCAGTTCAATTGATGAATTGATGAATTCATATCTCTGTTTGTTTAGTAATATATGTGTTTGATTTATGGATAATGTTGTGAATTGTTTAGAAAGTGTGCATGAATGCCCTTAATTGATAGTTTGTCTGAGATCATATCTCAACTTGGTTTTCGATTTGGTAAATTACAAGAGATTAGAAGTTAGTGGAAGTATTAGTGTGGAACAATAGAGATTTGCTGACGTTGAAGCCTATATATGCTGGTAGAGCACACCTAGCGAGCTATATATATTATATATAAATCTTCTGCATGCATGAAGTTCTTAGAGGCCTAGTTAGGACGGCCTTGAGATATATATGATAGATTCTTACATGAATTGAGGTATGTAAGAATCTATACCTTGTTATGTTTAAAGATGCCGATCATTGGGAAGAGAAAGCAACGCTCGAAGAGGGCTCAACAGATGATGGAGGCCTTACGTAACCAGGCTACTGCCGGCCAGCCCACACCTTTGCCGGCCGGAAGAGTACCACCAAGGCTCCTTCTTTGCTCATCAGGCCGCCCTTTATACCATCCGATACGACTCCCACTACTGGGGCGACAACCGGAACCACTGAAGCGTCGTCCACATCGGCTTCCAAAACCAGCAGGCCCATTCCTAGTGCCCGCTGTAAAGCAAAGCCCCCACTACAAGTAATGATGTTTCTTCTTCTTGGCATATATCGGGGTTAAGTTTCTGCAAAAATAAAATTTTAAAAGTCTTTTACTTTTTTAAATAAAAAAATAATTATATTTTTTAAATAAAAGAATAAAATAATAAAAAAATCGTTTATTTTTTAATTTTCTTGGCATGATTAAAAGGCTTATTTTTTTGTAGTTTTATTTATTTATTTAAAATAATAAATAAATAAATAAAAAATTAAAACATTATTATTATATTCTTTTAATACTAACTTATTTTTTCAAATGATACCTAATATTTTGTTTTTTTTATTGTAGGTCCCCCACCGAAAAAGAAACGGGTTTGTGTGTGGAAAGACGACTGAGGCGTTATGCAAGAAGCTAGAGGGGAAGATACCGATAGAGTATTGCCCTCGTATGAAAGGGCCCAAGGTTTAAGGGGTCAAAAGTCTTTTGGTCAAGGACATTGGGTCGGCCATACGTAGCTTGGTTGGAATAAGGGCTAGGACGTTCCACGACCTTGAGCAATCGGAACTGTGGAATGTGTGGAACGCATTGTCGGTAAGTACATAAAAATTAATTTACTTAGTTTGGTTTATTTGAACAATTTTCAATTAATACTTTTGTTGATGCATTAATTTATTTTTATTTCTTAGTCATGGTACATGTGGAACAACAATGACATTGTGACGGTGAGGTGGATCATGGACACGACACAGGCTAGGTACAAGGAGTGGAAGTGCCAGTGTCACAATGTCTACTAGGAGCATGGACCAGAAGGGATGCCGACGGAGTTCTATGGGAGGGAGGATGAGTGGGCCTTCTCTGCACGCATTTTGAGAGCGACGCGTTCAAGGTATGTGTATATTACTTTTTTTTTGGTAATAATGTTGACCACTATATTTTAGAGTAATATATTATTAATTTTGTTACAATAATATATTTTTTCAAGCATTTTTAGAATAATATATTATTAAATTTGTTCTTATTAAAAAAAATTGTAAAACTTAACATTGCCGACGATTATGCATGATTATTTTGTGGCTTCGGTTGCTATTTATTTCCATGTTTTAGGTTTATAGAATAAAATATTATTATTTATTTTTTAATTAATAAAAATATATAATTAATGATATTTTATTTATATCGCGTATTAGAAACTCTCGAACGCGAACAAGAAGAACCGTGGTAAGAAGACGATGCACCACCATAGCGGGTCTTCTCCTATCGTCTACATTATGGAGGATCTGAGGAACAAAGGTGAGCCCTTGCCGATCATCAAGGGATTCGAGCAGAGCTATGTGAGACCCGGTGACGAAGTGACCACCAAGAAATACGTAAGTGTATTTCCTTTAATTATTTATTTAATTATGTCTCTTTGATTTGGATACTTAGTATTAATTAAGAATTATGTTGGTGTTGGTGTAATTGTTGTTGAATTATGTGGTTGGTGTATGCCTTGGTTTAAGTAATAACGATTGCATTGTTTTGTTTATGCAGGAGAAGATGCTTGCGGAGGTCGAAAGCCAAAAGACAGACTTCAAGAAGATAAATCCGGAAGCTACAGAGGAGGAATGATGAAGATCATTCAATCACAACAAATTGATGTGTTGGATGCTGTTTTGGACAAGCGCAAAGGGAAGGACATACGAGGGATGGGACGAGGAGGTGAACGAGACTTGAGCCAGACCTCGTCCGGTTCGACCTTACGGAGTCGTGCTCCTCCAAATCAAGACAAGGAAATGATTGAACGTCTTGAACGAGAGGTCCGTGAGTATAAGGAGCGGATTGAGCTGGCTGAGGCCGAGTCTGCGTGGTACCGTAATCAGTACACTAGTGTTAACTCACGGATGGACCAACTCTTCTCTCGCCTAGGTCTGGAACCTGAAGGTCCGGCTCCTCCTCCTCCGCCTTTTACGGCTCCTCCTCATTCTTCTCCAGGTCCTCCTCCTCCTCCTCAGTCATCTCCGATTCCTCCTCCTACTCAGTCGTCTCCGCCTCCTCTTCCTACTCAGTCGTCTCCGGCATTTGTTGACGACGATCAGTTTTTGAACCTCTATTAGTCGAATTTTAGTTTGTATGAACACAATTTTAATTATTAATGCATAATTTTTATATTATTAATGATTCGATCTATATATTTAGTTTTAATATAATTATTTCTAGAACAACCGAAACAAATATCTATTTTATCGGTAAAAAAATTAAAAAGCAAAACAAATAATAATTTGTGAAAAAAAAATTGTAAAAAAAAAATTCTGATCACCTTAGTCGACGGAAAATTGAAAATCCGTCGATAAGGGTACAAACCTTATCGACATAAAATAAACTTTTTCGTCGGCTAAGAGTGCATAACGACCGACCGTTGACCTTCTTAGTCAACGGAAAAGTCTCCCTTCCATCGGTTTAGACAACAACAATTACCGAGGAAAAAGTATATTTTCCGTCGGGTAAGAAGAACAGAACCAGGACCTTATCGTTGGCTAGATCTTAACCGACGGGAATTTTCCGTCGTCTAAGAAACTAACATCCTAGCCCACGGAATATTTCGTCTGTAAAGAAGCCAGTTGTTTGTCGTTTAGGTAATGTTAGTCGACAGAATATAGCCGACGATTTTTTCGGTCGTTTAGAGACAATCACTTAGTCGACGGAATAGTCGTCGACTAAGATCCGTCGACGAAAATATGTTTTCCGTTGGCTATTGTCTTAGCAGACGAAGGTTAGCCGACGGATCTTAGTTGACGGATTGTTCGTCGGCTATGATCTTAGTAGACGGAATATGTTTTTTTTAACCGACAGAAATTTTCGTCGGCTAAGAGCCATAATCCACTAGTGATCTGCGTTTAAGTTTGGATTAAATTCAGTTTGCCCTCTCGTGCTTTAGGTCAATAATCAGTTTGGTCCCATATCTTTTTTTTATTAAAGTTGGTCTTTGTACTCTCAAATGACATCATTTAAGGCCAAAATTCGAATTTTAGTGCAAAAATGGGTGAGTTTGGTCCTTGAAAAATGATTTTTTTTCATCATTAGAATGTTTATTTGCCCTATTTGTAGGTTAAAAAGCTCAAATTGGATTCTCATGTCAGTTTCAAGTCAACAAATAATATTATTTTTGAAGCCATATTAAAATTTTGGACTTAGTTGATAAAGTTTAAGAGTACAAGGACCAACGTTACTAAAAAAAAAGATATATGACCAAACTGATTATTGACCTGAAGTACAAGGGGGCAAACTGAATTTAATCATTTAAGTTTTGTCCAATTTGAGCCAAAACCTCTTGCTATAGCACACGAGTTTTTGAGAAATTTCACTTTTTTGGACCCTTGGTCTTTTCTATTCGTGTGTGCTTGTAGACAGCTCTTAACATTTATAGCTCTTTTCTATTCGTGTGTGCTTATAGACACCTCTTAACATTTATAGCTAAGGTTTTGGCTCAAATTGTGTGAAATTAGAAAGGGTAACACTTAATTTTTTTAAATAAAAAAATATGAGGTTCTTGAGCCCGGAAATTCACTTAATACCTTTGAAAAGAACAGTTTTAATAGTTTTACATAATAGGGTACGCGTGAATTATAAGCTCAATTCTGAGTAGATTAAAATGACAAAAACGAATTTTTGATGCTATTATTGTTTAAAAGTTGTTACGAGGTGTTTATAAGTCGATAAGAATTATGTATTCTTTTAAATGAATTTCAGTATGAGATGTTCTCCTTTCTGTCTATAAGTTTCTTCGTCTTCAAGCTGTAGGTTTGCCATGGATGTTATGCTATCATCTTTTGCGGGTAGCCAACCTGATTTAGGCACCCACTGAGTTGGACACCGCTCCTCCTTCATTGCAACGTGTGCAGACGAAGTTAACGATCCTCGTCTTGGTCGACGTCGCGAGTCCCGACGTCTTCCGATCCCGTGCAAAGCCACCTATAAATCCGCCAGGTTGGCTGACGCCGTGACATACTGATGAAATCCTCTCCTACCTACCTTTGCAGACGCCATCAGCCTCCAGCCAGCGTAAATCACCGTGCGCCTACCACTACTGGAAACTGTGAGTTACTCGATTTTTAGCTCTCTATTGTCACTTCCTCATGATCTGTCACCCTCCCTTCATGTCTGTTTTTCGCTGCACACACACTCTGGAGATGGCTGGGGAAGTCATCTGAATTATTGAATGGTTTATTATCTCATTGTATAATATTTTTTTAATGTTGCTATAATGTTGTTACTCTTGGCAATTCTTTGTCAAGATCGAGTTTTCTAAGCCTTCACAATAATTCACGGCTGCCGGCTACTGTAGTCTGACCACACGCATGCAAGTTTCTTCGTCAGGAAAGGAGAAGTAAAATAGAATCCGATGCATGCATGCGCAGCCCCTAGAGGAAATAGTTACAAGTCTTCATCACCTTAAATGCTTAGCGATTAACACATTGCCATTTTCTTCATTCACATTTTCAATGAGGGGGAAATATGAAAGTTTGATGAAAAATGAGACAAAATAGTGAGGTTGAGCATTAAGTAATTGGGTCGGAGGAGTCAACCATGCACGGCTGGGTCGACTTTGGGAACACCATTCAATGAAAAAAATAATTCAGTTGATCACACAGCATACCTGGACAAAGAAATAGAGTTGAACTTGGTTACTTCCTGCAATGGAAGTCAGAAGCTGAGCTAGACTCTTCGCAATATGAAGCCAGATGTTCTGTTGCATCAAAATAGGAAAAAAAGAAAAAAAAAGAATTACTATTAAAATTATAGATTTAAACAGGAAAGTAACATTCTAGGAGTGTTCATATGTTGTTTTGTAACTTGCATTACTAGAGTAAAGAAAACGAAACAATCATTAACTTTAAGTATTATGCATAATTTTAACTTTTTTGTTGTTGTTCATATTACTGATAACAAAGAAAAATAAGAATGAAAATAAAAATGCTATTTTAATGTGTTTCGTGTTCTGTCCTGTCGTGAGAGCTAATTGTTTTAAAAGAGTGGGAGGAATAAAAATTGAATCACAAATATTAATTGATCAAATCAGTTTTTGCCCAATTGCTGCCCTACAAAATACAGAAGAAAAGAACAAACTAAGTAAATACGTCAATACCTGTCACGTAGAGTTTTGTATAATTGTGGATCATCGAGTTGGACTGGGTCAGAATTGGAGGCTGAAAATGAAAATTGGTTCCTGCTTTTGAAGGCTTGGAAGAGATCGGAAGAGGTTGAAAATAAAAGCTTGGGGCAATCCTCCACCATCAAGCGTTTCAATGAAGGACACTCAATATCAACGGCAGCAATTGCACCATACAACAAAGGAAGATGCTTCAAAACCAAGTTCTTCAATTTTGGTAGAACCGTCTTCTCCTTGTTCACTGCTTCCATTACTCTTTCCAACAAAGGGCAATCCTCTACAAGAAGGTCTTCCAATTGAACAAGACACTCAGCTACATCAGATGCGAACAGACTTTGCAGCAGCTGGCAACGGTAAATCGTCAAAATCTGAAGACTCTGGAACATTGCATGTGGAGCGGGACCATTACATATGTTACTTAGTGCTTCTTGCCACAACAAATGCATCTCTCTCAGTTTTGATTGTTCTGGCTCGAACCCTTCGCATCTGAACACATATTCCAATTTGAGCATAGTTTAAATCTAGTTTCTCCAGATTTGTAGTCTCTGTACAAATTCTGATACACTCCTCAAAATCCAACACAATACACATGAAACACCTTGAGATTTGAGAGAGACCCAGTGGTAACTCACCAACACACAACTCCTCCAGGTCGAACACTAATTTCAGATGCAACTCTTCCAAATTCTCAAACACTGGTCCTATTTCAACTCGTCTTGTTGTGTTCATCAACTCTTTCAACTCGTCTTGTGGCTCAGCAACTGTGAGATGCTTGAGTTTATGTAACCTCCCACGGTCATATTCCATAACAATGTCACTCATCCCTTTGCAGCGTTGAACTCTAGCTTTTCTGTTTTCTCTGTCACCGCTTTGATAAACCATCAGGCAAGGTATTGATGGTTGCTCCATTAAGAAGCAAGGATCTGAATTACGATCTCCTTGTTTGTATGCAACGGGCCAGTATGTAGTGTCGGTGCATCTGCCGAGACACTTATACAAAAGTAATCCCAATCTGGTGCGGCCTTAACATTTTTAGGGATAAAACCTTCATCAGATAAGCCAACCTGCAATATTTTCAAATTTGATAAACCAGCTATCTCATCAAACCTAATAATATTGGTTCTTTCTCTTGGTCCCTCAGCTACACACGACCCATCCTCCTCAAATCCATAGTACACCATGTAAAATTCTTCTAATTCTTGCAACTTTGATATCACTTTAGATGGAATTGTAACCATTCCTCCACTCATTGCCCGAGGGCGATTGACGTCCAAAATCCTTAGATTGGTCAAATGTCCTATTTCTCTAGACAATTGCACCCCGTGACAGTTTCTCATACTAAGAATTTCAAGCTTGTTAAGTTTCCCCACAACAGAAATATCAATCAATTTGTCGCAATCATCTAAATACAAAGCTTGGAGGTTGGTGAGGAGACTAAATGATTGGGGTAATACGGAAATACTAGTGTTGCTAAGATCCAAGACCCTTAACTCTTTCAGATTCTGGATCAACTTTTCGGGGATCTCACTTAGTCCAAAATTCCTGTTTAGTAATAAAATCTGGAGATTTGGACATACCAACTCTTCTTCGGGTAGCTTGCGAATTTCGTTCCTCATTAGAAATAGCAGTGCAGCCTTCATGTAATCCGCGTGGCCGCCAATCCTTTAAACCACAGCCAGCTTTCACAAAAAACCGATGCCCATCTTCAGATTGTGCAATATTCAGGGCTGTATCTCGGATGACATCATGCATCTTTACACATCCTTTTTTCTTGCTATCCAAAAAAGCAGCTAATTTTTCAGGTACGACCACTGTAACTAATCTTCCTCTGGCTACTTCCATTGTTTTAGCATCTCGAACACTTTTTTTTCCGATCGCGTACCGGAACAAGTCTTCTATTTCGATGTCACGGTCTTCTGGGAACAGGCAACAGAGCAAGAAGCATGACTTGGAATCCCCATCTTTCAAGTAATTATAGCTTAATCTTATACATCGGAATGCATCTTCCTCATGGTTAGGATTGACATATTGCGACTGCTCTAGTCGTTCAGCTGCCTTCTCCCATTCCTCCTGGTCCTCATCTCCGAGTGCTCTTGCAACAGCTATCAATGCAATCGGTAGACCCTTACACTCTCCAGCTACCCTCCTTGCCACTTTCTCAAAAGAAATTGTTCCTGCATTTCTCACGAACAAGGTCCAAGAATCTTGATCTGAGAGAACTTTGAGGCTGATCTTTTCATGGCACTTCATGGCAATACAGACATTCAATCTCCTGGTGGTGAGTAGCACTTTGACTTGACTGCACTTTTGAAGCTCATTGTAGGTGGGAATCCCTATCGTTGACAACTCTGTTCTCTCCCAAACATCGTCCACAATTATTAGGAGTTTTTCTTTTTTCATTATCTCGTTATGCAACCTAAGGGCTCTTCCGGCTTCTGTCTCCTCCACGAATTTAAAGCCCAACGAATCTGCCAATGTACCTTGAACTATTTTCAAGTCAAGGTTTTGGATACGACAGCCATGATCCAATGGTTAAAAGTACCATTTCTGCAGGCTTGTGCAGCTACATGTCTCACCATGCTTGTCTTTCCAACGCCGCCCATGCCATAGACACCAACGGCAGTAATCTTGTCATCTGTTAGCGCCTTCATAACCTTGTCTGTCGCTTCTTTTGTTGCTCCAAATGCTTGGAAATCATCTGTGGATTCAATTGGATCAAGTGGCACTTTACTGCGGAGAGATTCCACAATGTTGTCAACAAGTTCACTGTGAGTCCTACAAGGAAGAATTAAAGAGTTATAAAGATTAAAAGTTAAGTGTTAGGTAAAATATATATAGAATTGAAATTGAAGGCACAATGCTTACTTGAAATCATTCGTATTCCACCCTGAGATATTGGCCACTTTTTCTAGAGCAGCTCTCCATTGCTCCACCTTCTCTGATTCATGTCGCCCAGAGGTATTGTGCTTAGAGAAAGCTTCTTCGAAACTCCTCTTCTGATATCGAACATCAGTAGGATCAACTGATAAAAAAATGGCAAAATTCTGTTGTCTTCCATGGATTGACAAATCTCTCGAAGTTCCTCCAAACACCAAGCAGAAGAAGCGTAATTTTCCGAGAGAATTACGATTGCAAACCTCGACTCTTCAATTGCCTGTATGAGTGTGGGAGAAATAACATCCCCTACTTGAAGTCCATGCTCATCCATGAACGTTTTAATGCCACTTCTACGAAGTCGATTGCAGATCTCGTTTGCAATCCCTTTGCGAGTGTCAGGACCCCTGAAACTCAAAAAGACATCATACTTCCAGCTGCGAGTTGACGATGATGAAGAGGAGGAGGCCATTGAAAACCAGCAACTGATTTCCAGACAGAAGCAATGACGGGAGGAGACGAAGAAGACTGACTGTGAGACTCTGACTACGCAATACAAGTCTACTTTGACTAAGCAAAGAAACCCAATAAATCTCCCTAAATCTTTTACAGCTTTAACTGATTGGATATGACCCGGGTGAAAGGGTGAAATTCTGGTTCTTACTATTGAGGTGAAACTGTTCCACACACCGGTTAATCAGGGTGAAATTCTGGTTCTCGAAGTATTTAAAACCTATTGCTTGAGAAAACACCAAACTCAGATGTTATAATATCTGAACTTGCTGCCGGCCAATAAGATAATCTTATGTAATTAAACTACAAAACTGGAAGTTGATCCCAAACTTGCTTAATACTTTAAAATGTGTGAAAATGATATCAAACAGTTCTCTAATTAATCTCACCCCGTGATTAGTAGGTAGCCAGACAACGTTTACAAGTCGTTCCAATTTGTGTTATTGTAATGTTTGATACTACTTCGTTCTAGTTGAACACGATGGCCTCAAAAATATCTTTCATTGTTTATGAGCGCCTATATTCCTATGGCATCTTGACCTTGGGTCTTGGAGGACTCTGCTTTCTTTTTTACCAAAACTATTCTAACATTTCTAAGTTCTACACATCAAGCTAGTCATAACTCATAACCATTCTAACATGCACTTCTGATAACACATCCTTGTAACAAGGCAATTCATTCAATTCAAGACCAATTCAACTAATCACTTCACTCTTAGGCCTAGTTTGGTACAGCTTCGCTTTTAAAATAATCAGCTTCTATCCGAACTTTTAGATTTTATAGTGTTTGGTAAATGAAAGAAAAACAGCTTTTTTTAAAAATTACAGATCACTGGCAGCAGCTTTTAGAAGCAACCTAAATGTTACTTTTAAAAGCAGCTGTCACTAAAAACACTAGAAATTAATAAATTTTATCTTGACAGCACTTTTAAAACTAATATTTACCAAACACAAAACTGTTTTAATTCTCAGCTGATTATTTTCGCAGCACAGCAGCAGCAGTTTTTTTTAAAAGTCACAGCAATACCAAACTAGTCCTTACTAGCTAGGATTCTCCGATCTCTGTTGAGATCATTGTCATTGCCCATTGAACTTGAATGTAAATAATTATGTAATTCGCTTCTTCTTTTTTTTTAAAGTATGTATGCAATTTGGTTTTGAAATCACAAGAATAGGTGGATTTATTTGATGGTAGAGAGACTATCTAATTAACTCCACGAAAATAAGCTACACACAGAGCCCCAAATCTGATCACGTGATTCACGTGTTTGTTTACTAAACCCCAAATCTGATCACGTGATTCACGTCTTTGTTTACTAAACCTCTTTGTTTACTAAACCCCAAACCCCAAAACACAACTAGTGGTAGATGTCCAGTGTCCTAATGTTTTACTAAACATTTAGTTTTGAGCATCCCCATAATCCTATATTAAGAAAAGGGACATTGTCTGTTTAATGTTTCGTAGCCATTGTTTTCTGGTCTTTTAAGCTGCATCTTGTCAATAACCCAACTCCCAAAGTTTGAATACCATAATGAATAATCTAATAGGTATCAAGAACAGTCAAGAACTAACAAAGAGAAACAGATTAGAGGGAAATTACAGCGAAAAACAGACATGAAGGGAGGGTGACAGATCATAAGGAAGTGACAATAGAGAACTAAAAATCGAGTAACTCACAGTTTCCATTAGTGGTTTGTGTTGTTGCTTCTACTAGTTCAAAATATTCAGTCACATTAGTAGCTTGTCGTCTAGCTTTAAGTACTTCAAATTCTTCATTTGATTCTGATATTGTAGGCTCAGTTTCAATAATTGGTAGTTCCGATGCTTCAAAATCTCTCGTGTTGATTTCAATAGGTTGTACTTTACTGCACACAATGGAGTCGAGAAGTTCTCTGTCAGTCTAAAAGGAAGAGTTAAGGGTGAAATAATGGTCAGCTATATGAATAAACACAAGTATAACTCTTAGTAATTGATGATGCTTATTTGTAATTATGTTAATCCCACGCACCCAGCCAAACTGGCCACTATTGTTAAAGCATCTCTCCGCTGGACCTTCACAGATTCGTATCGCACAGACGTCCTTTCATGGTTATCCAAAGCTTCTCCAAAACTCCTTTCTGATATCTCACATTATGAAAAATTGAAAGAATTCTCTTGCAGTCGTCCATGCACTGAAAAATATCAACTAGTTCTCTCAAACACCTAGCAGAAGCAGCAGCATAATTTTGGGACAGAACAAGACAACATTTTCATTGCCTCTACGTTAGAGGGAGAAATAACATGACCTGGTACGTACAAGATGTCGATCATCCACGAATGTTGTGGTTCCCCTCTTTTGCAGCCCATTGTATAAAATGTAGCCCAAAATCAGTAATCCAAGATAGAAATGGCAGCTGGAGATTTGCGTCAAATGAGAAAGATAGGTTTTGTGCCATCTGATGAAGGTTACAGTTGAGACGTCAAAGAAGAATCGGGTAGGAGATTGCTTTCAAGTATGAGCAGCTGAAATGAAATCGACTGAGGAAATGAAAATTGGCTAAAAAAAAACAGAGAATCGGTTCAGACTCATCTCATTCTCCAACGCCAAGACCAAGCCTTTCCAAATTTGGTTTTCAGAATTAGTAAATCTAAGAGATAAAACCTTTGATTAGTAATACAAGGGTAATATGTGAAAGCCGAGCAATGCATTAGCATAGAAAAAAACAACAACACTAGCATGATTAAGAAAGTACAAATTTTACAACTCAAATATAAATACTTTCTTGGTTCTCCAAAAGATACATCAACACATATATAACCGAAACAAGTCTCTCCAACAGAAAAACTCACTAAAGTAATTGTAATAATTATAAGTGAACTAAATAAACGTTTTTAATATATATATATATATATATATATATATATATATATATATTTAAGAAATCTTCTAGTCCATCGAACAAGTGACTTTGCAACTGTGAACCCACCCAAAATATAAAAGAAAAACTGATAACAAGCACTTTTCTCATGAGAATAATTGAAAAGCTCCAAGCAGCTGGAAAAGAGAGAATGTCTTTTATTTTGACTTGCCATGTTTGTGGATTATAATTTATATTTGGAGTCGCAGAAAGTCTGAAAAAAGTTATAAATCAGAATGCATCATTTATCCAATAATATAATCTGTCTGAATATGCATCCAGCTTATCAAAAAATTAATTTAACACAATGACTACCACATTTATCTGCAATTTGTATGCTTATAGTAAATGAACAACAAATTCACCAAGATGGCACGTCTGAGTGTCTACATGAAATCTCTAAGTTTGTTTTATTTTTTTGCAGAAACCATTATCAGCATCAGTTGATTACTAAAATGAGAGAATGACTTAATGAGAAAGAAAAGAAGAAAAATACAATTTTTGGGTAGATCATTAAACCCAAAGATTGACAGAGATCTATATTACCAAAACACCTCTAAACAGTATTGAAGGCCAGCCTTGGCGCCATTTCAAGTTGTTAAAGTTGAGAATAACCTCTGACAGGGTTAAAATCATCATTATAGTACGAGACATACCTCTAGAGTGCACAGAACTGCCAGAGACGTAATACTTTCTTAATCCTTTCCTGTAGTATGATATAATGTTGTCCATGATTTAGTGGGACTTCAATAGTTTATTTCAATATCAATACTTCAATAGTACCGCTGCTAGTAGTCTAGTACTGAACAACCTTGTGCCTTGAAGACGGTCTAGAAGTAAGTTCTTCAACTGTAGAAGAACGATCTTGTTGCTCTCTGTTTCCTTACTTGCTCCAATTATTCTGCCGAAGTTATGGCAATCTTGTACGGCTGTACCCAAAGAAAATGGGAAATCAGTGATATCAAAGAAAATAGTATACATTCATGTATCATTGCAGTCAAAAGAAGTAGACTCACTGAAAGCGATCCAGAGGCATAGTTTAGACATAAACAAGCAACCACTAGATATTGACTCAAATCAAAAGAGTAAAGACTGGTAAAAAAGGTGAACATACCGAGGCATTTTTCTGATCATGTCATCTGTTCACCATCGTGAATTTTATGGGATGGCTGCAGCTGGAACCCCTTTGGAAGTTTTATTTCACAGGCTGATACATTGGCACATCAGTTGGATCAATCAACTTAGCAGCTTCAGCTTGATCAGCAACCTTTGGAATATATTGACACATGAGAGAAACTTATGTGTCAAAGCTATGTAATCCAAATTGATAAAATGCAAGTAGAAAATTTCATTGCGCTGAATAACCATTACGAATGAAGTACGTGCAGAAATGAGCTCTGTTGATTTGAAACATGACAAGTCTACCAGTAATACTCAAAATTATAACTTCGGAATTATAATGCAAGGCACAAATAAATAAAAACAAGATACCGTAAGCATTTTTGTTCAAGGAGTTAAGGACAGGGAGCTTAACCAGGTATTGGCTAACTTTAGGAGCATTCACCATGTTTCTATAATTTCAGCAGAGGTGTACAATCAAATTGTACGTAATACACCAATGATAATCTTTCCATACTTCAAATCATACCTCTATTGCTCTTTAATCTTTCATTGAACAACATTCATGTTTGTGTCTAAATTACAATGAATTCAACTTGATGGTTATACACAACAATTCTTGCTTCTGCGAAACTAAATGAATCCTTCATCTTCAAATCTAAGTGTGATCATGCAACCATACTTAAGTGCTTCTATATATCAATTTCAATGACATAATTTGCAGAACACTACATACTGTGATAGTATACATTCATGTATCATTGCGGTCAAAAGAAGTACGACTCACTGAAAACGATCCAGAGGCATGGTTTAGTCGGATTTTAAGAATAATACAGGATAATATATGTAAGCAACAAGGGAACAAAGCAACTGGAACCAAAATTCTGAAAGCTAGCAACAAACAGCAATAGGTATCATGGAGTTTCCCCCTGAAAAACAAACAGCAAGTATGCTGATGACAGTAATCGCATTATAGCAAGTTTATTGGAGAAGAAAATGTCCCAAAGTTAGAAACTTGAGCTAAAACAACACAGGCATAACAATGATGACAGCAAACTAATCCAAAATTTATCTTCAAGGTTTGAGAATGAAGCCAAAAGACACAACCTTTGATTTGTTACACCTTATAGCCCAGAAGTCAAGCAAATTGAAATGAAGTTTAGTAGCCCCAATCAACAATGATCAAGTTAAACCCAACCATTAATCATCGATCACAATCCCAAAAATCCGTACAGAATAAAAGACAACCCCAAAAAAGTTTGAATCCACCGAGAATGTAATAGAAAGAGTAGAAAGTACCTTGATTCCATTTCAAGCAGAGCGGAGGAAGGGACGACGGAGTTGAAGCAAGAAGCGGGTAACCTCCACGCGCCGAACCGGAGCGTTAAATAGAGCAGCCGGTTCAATGGGTCTGCGCGCGAATTTCAAGGGACTTAGTTTGGGTGGTCGGTTTCCAAGCACGACCCGATACAAGCCCTGAAATCAATTTCAAGTCTCATTTTGAACTTCTTTTTAGTTACGAGGAAGTTCCTCCTAATGAACATTTTGTTACCCCAACTGCGGACCTAGATTTTTTTGTGGGATGCGCTGAAATTTTTCTTAAAGTTTTTTTTTTTTTTTTATATTTTACGTATTATTTTAGATTAAAAACATATCAAATAATCACGAAGTGTTCTAGAATATTCTCTATGTGTGCCTTGGCCTTATGCCAATAGGATATGTAGTTAGACTAGATCTATGTATTCATATCCTTATCATATGGTATTGTGTAATTCTCTATATAAAGGACTCCTATCAATGAATAAGATGATGATTCTCTTGCTATCTCTTTATCTCTACACTTTATCCTTCATCACGTTATCATGCACTTTGTTCTAACCCTAGAGTCAATAGTCCACCATTTGTTTTTCAAACCCTAAAATCGGGCAGCCTTGTTTTTCCCGATTTCCGACCAAAATTCCGATTTCCCTCCGCCGGAATTTTATATCCCCAGAAAGCTCTCTCCGTCCGGATCCAACGCCGCCGGCCTCACCCTGAGAACCGGCCGGAAAGTCTCCGAACCGGCCGCCGGAAAATTCCAGACCGCCGCCGCTACCGATCACCGTTCACGACCTTTCCTTGCTCCGATCAACCTGAATTTTTGACAGCAGCTTCCTCATCCAAAGCTGCTGCTTCTGTCAAATTTTCAGCCCCAAATTCGAAGTATAAGTAGGCGAAACGTTGTTTCTCCTCTCGGCAGCCTCTAGAACCAAAGATTTCAAGATTACTCGTCTTCCAAGGAAACCAGAAAGGTATGTTTTGAAACCTTAAACTTTTCCAAGTTCAATAACTCGGGGAGGATAAAATCCTTTCCTCCCTTCTCCATCTTCATTCTATGCTTGGATTTTGTGTGTGCAGGTACCAAAAATCCCGGAATTTTATTCGCGGGTCAAGAGTGTGTTTGATCACTCTTGTTTCCTTGTCCGGGTTGTGTATGATCAACCCCGACCTATCACCGGATTGTGTTTGATCAATCCGAGGCCTTTTTCCGAATTGTGTTTGATCAATTCGCAGCTTTTCCGGATTGTGTATGATCAATCCGAAGGACAAACCATTAAAGGCATCGTTTGTGACCTCTATCGAGTCTCATAACAGTTTGGTTTTGTATGCAAGAGCAATGTAACATTCTGCTCCTTAGAGTTTTGACGTACTAGATGCCTAAGGCGGATCTTCGCTTGGTATCTGTGAAACTTTTCATTGAAAGGATTAAACCACATGTTTTGACCCCCAAGCTAACAAGCCTAGATGCCGAGATTTCACATCTCATGCGCTCAAAGTCTTTGAAGCGCCACATCGACAAAAGCCTTCAATGGCAACCTGTGCAAAAAGTAATGACCACAAAGTACTGTGGAATGCACTCATGGAGCGTTTCTCAAAACGTTCATATAACTCTACTTGTTGAGTTATTAGTCAAGTGGATTGCTTACCACCTTAATTGACTACATATTGTCGATGATCTTTTGTGGCATCATGATCCATAATCTTTAGCGGATTCGATCATCATCAAGTTCTCTAGGTCCTCCAAGTTGGTGTGGAATTACCAACGAGACTTGATTTTGATCATACAAACGGGAATTGTATATACGCTAATGTGATAAACTTATTTAGGATTATCCCCTAATATGGGGACAACAATATGGGTCATGGCAACGGCAGAAAACGTCGTGCCGATGTCTAGAAAAGAAGAGGAGGTGTTGCTGGCTCTAATAGCGACACTCCCGGTCTAGACACCATTTTGTCAAAACTACTAACGTCAGCTCATGACATTAATGCAACCGTTGTGGATCTTCGGATCACTGGTTCAAGATTGTCAAGCTCCTTTAAATTGTGAATGCATACAAAAAGGTATGGAAAATCAATATGAGGACAAGAACGTCATCCTCATGATCGCGAATTTTAAAGATTCGGATGCTGCTCTAGCTACCCATGACTTTGATGTCATCGGCTAGACATTGATTTTCATTCCAAGCTATATGTACTAAGGCGTTGTATCGACGTCCTTCGTCTATTTGAGACCTCGATGTACTCACATTAGCAATAATGAATGCCTTGAGAATTTTTTTGAAGTGAAACTATTCTCCTCTTATGGTTCATATTGATTTACAATCAAGATGTACACTTACATCGTCCTTAAAAACATGACATATTGTGTCGATTTTGGTTCCTTCCTTTGAAGGTGACTCATGGCACTGCATCCTCAAGGAGGATCGCCCACGTGTTTTCGGTTAAGTCTTCTACCCTATAGCGGATTTTTCATCATCAATTGTTCAACTAGGCTCATCCAAGCTCAGTGTGATGTCTTAGAATTGTCCGAAATTAAGGAGATGGTGTTTTAAGTGTGCCTCGCACTACCGACCCTCCACGGACATGCTTGGTCATACTGACTTGGAGTTACCGAAAGCTTTTGATTTTGGATCCCCCTACGCTATTAAACCAATTGCCGTCTTGCAAAAGACGTTGAAGACTTATCAAAGCTGGAAAATTATCATCATGATCGGATCCTCTAGGTCCTCTGAGTTAGTTTATGTTCATGTCAGGGAGCTTTTGCTAACTAGTCATGGAGTTTATGACCTTAGAACGACCGAAAGGACTTGGTTTTGATCATACACATGTCACTTTTGGCTAAGGCAAAAGCCTACACGCCACTTGCAAGCTTCACAGCTTCGCACATGCCAATTCTACGAAAAACAGCAATTTGTCCCTTCTGGACAGTCAACTTCGTTTGAGCTTTGTGAACAGCTCCGGACGAACCAGACAGTGAGCTTTATATCATTGGAAAGCTCTACGAGTCTAGTTTTCAGAACTTTTTGCGGTTTGTCCATATCTATTTTAACTAAGAAGTTATGGCTGTTTTAGTGCGTAAAAGTCATTATGCGCGGAAATTTTTATGCACTCTCGGGATTGTAGCTTTTCGTAGCTTCTTTCAATCCTTCTAAATGATTCAAGTGGAACTATTTACTCGCCTATCTACTCTTTGTAGATATGTCTCATAGAGACATTGAGTGCTTCGCAGATAGTGGAACTATCCACAACATTCTAAGGAACCATGTTAAGTTTTAAAGACATTCCTGCTAATGGTTTTCATTTGAAAACACATTGTGAGAATAAACAAGAATTCTTTTGTGTATACCTCCTCATGAATGCGAACTGAAGTGCATCTTGGAGAAATTCATGAGTCAATCTAGTGAACTGTATGTCACTACGATTCGAATATCGAATCCCATGTCGTCGTCAAACATGATATTTGGGACACCGACTCATATAGGCTTTGGTTTGACCAAATTGGTCAACCTGGAAGAGATATAATGGCCCAAATTTTGAGAAATTCTCATGGACATCCATTCTTCCGCTCAAAACGAAGACATTCGAGATCTAGCATCACCATGAAGCATGGTGGTGACCCGGGGGACATTGACGTCACCCGAACACGACTCCAACTTCCTGGAGGTCGTCCGGTCAATTCCTCAAGCAATTGAGGTGCACCGGCCTTTCCTCGATGTCGCATTGGCCCCCTGCAATGTTCATTGCTCGTTTTGAAAGCCTATTCTTTAGCTAAATAGGAGTGAGACCCTCCTACGCTAAATAACACAAAAGTGAACATTCTATTCTTACATCAAACTATGTAGATAGATACAACCAACTTGCGGACACCTTTTTATGTTTTATGGTGTTGGTTGAAGTGTTAACACACTGGTCACGTGTTACGCTATTATCTATTGCTTATGTTGTTTATACTTCTACGGGCTCACTACCCATTCTTTAAAGAAGTTCATCGAGATGTAAGTTGAAGTGTCCTGTACCCCATGTTCACACGCAATACGGTCTCACCGAGGCTACGACCAAGCAACTTTAGCTTGTCGCTCGAACATTATTGATGCGCACCACTCTTTCTATTGCGTCTTGGGGCTATGCAATATTTGCATGCAGCTTTACTATTCATTTAAGACCCACCATCATTGAATTTTGTTGTACTACAGCTCGTGACTGTGTACCAGGATTGACACGAAATTGCAATCCTTGAGCTCGGCAAGATTGAAACGGATCTTCAATCCTTGAGCTCGGCTAGATGTTATTTCTAGGTGCCAAATCGCATTGCCATTGCGTACAATGATGAGTCATTTGAGATGAATAAGTTTAGGTTGGATATGAACCTCCACCTATAATCCGCATATGTAGAAACCTTGTCAGGCGATCTCATTCACCGCTAAATTACGGATTGTCACTTTGATGAGACAATATTCCCGCCATTAGGGGGAGATAAGAACACAAGTGTTCAAGTGGAACGACGTGAATTGTCGTGGTTTGTCCCCACTAAGTCTCATCTTGATCCCAAATGCTTAAAGTGTTAAAGTGACGAGATCACATGTTGCAAATATGTCTGCAAGGATTGATGTCCTACAAAAGGACATGGCGCGACCAAAAGAAGTTGGTCTTGGCGCCATCACCATGGATGGTGATATGGTGACGCCATATAGTGGCAAAATTGGTGTCACAAGGCCGTGTGGCTCCCTAAAAGGAGGGAGGCCCTTAGGTTCGATATTGTCTCGCACTAGAAAGAAAGCGAGCTTGGCACAACCTGATTCATTGATCAGTGATACTCAAATCCGTCTCATGAAGTCTGAATTGTGATTATCGTTGGGGGACGCCTCAATGTCAAATCCAATCCATATAAAGATCTCTACAAGTATTACACTAGTATACATGAGGACGTGAGATAATGAGTCTACTATCAAACCACCCTTCGTTGATGGATATCAACTTAGTTGATTGGCCTAATGGAAAGATGCGATCCAGCATTAACAAAGAGATAGGTCCTTGGGCAGGTGATGCCGACACCGCAAGCTAAACCCTATCAACTATACCTTTGTTAGATAGCGTAGTGAGAACAAGAGCTTAGACTCACCTTATGGCGCAAGGTCTCTCACTAACACGCACTAGGATCGACTACGATGAGATATGCTCTCGTAATGGATGTCATTGCATTCCACTACTTTGTCAGTTTGGTAGTTTCGAATAACTGAACATGCAGCCTATGAATGTGGTCATAATAACATCTCTATGGGATCAGAGATATACATGAAGATCTTAAACGGACTTCATTCATCCGAATCAAGTGGCTCCAAACCACAGGAGCATGCGTTTGCTAAATGTATTGAAACGCACATGGACTCTACTTGATTTGGAAGGGATATGGTGAATTATGCATTTGCGTGTTCATTCCGGATTTACATGGACTCTTGATAGATCAAAAGATGTCAATATGTATCAACATCCGAAGAAAAAAATCTTAAGAAGACACGGTCTCGATAAGACACTCGATGACTGTATTAATGATAATTTTTCATCAATCGGCTTAGGCGCTCTAACGAAAGTAAGGCCTACATATACTCCCATGATTAGTCAAAGTCTTTACTCTAAAGAGAGATCCGTTGTTTTTTCTAAAGCAAGATGACAAATATGTGTTAAGAGATGGAGTTTCCATCTAAGTACAATTAGACGCATCAATGTGCTCAACACAATAAGAAAGACTTGACATCTCATTCGCTATGAAAAATTGTAAAGCTAAGTGTAACTATGCGCCCACACAACGCCAATGTAATGGCAATAACTCCTTTTTCAATACTTAATGGTATGAAAGGTTAAGACTTATTCTATCCCTACATAAGAAAGACACATCAAAAGCGAAATCAGAATCTGCCAAGTTTTGTTAGTCAACTTCCACGAGACCTATAGGAAATCTCACACCCTGTAAAATGGTGAAATTGGTACCATTGGAAAGGTCTATGTGTCTACTTTCCAGAACACAAACCATTTGATCATACCTATCATATTGAGTGAGTTATGGCCGTTTTCGTAAAGTAAGACGAATCTGTCCGAGAATCTGATTTTGGCAAAACAGTCAACTTCGACGGGATTTTGTGAACAGCTCCTGATGAACCAGAATGTGTGTAATATACGGTTGGAAAGCTAAATGAGTCTAGTTTCCAAAACCGTTTACGGTTCGTTCATATGTATTTCCTAGAGGAAGTTACGACTATTCTAGTAATTGAAGGTCATGCTGCGAGGAAATCTGATTTCCTGCACGAACTTATGTTTTGAGTTCACAAACGGCCTTCTCCTCAAGATCTATGTGTAAAAGATCATTTGAGGACAATACGGCATGATTTAGTTAATTATTGCCCAATGCCACATTTGAAGACATGTTAAAAAGCATTGACATGCTAAGTTGCTGAAACTTCCGTGATTAGTAAGAATCAGGAAGAGCCCTATGATTGATGTAAAGATCAGGGGGAGGTGCGAACTTCAGGGGGAGTCTAGCACATACATACATGTCACTATCAAATGTGAAGGGTGCGTGTACTCTTTTTCTCCTACGATCAAGGTTCAGTTTTTCTCCCACAGGGTTTTTGTGACTTGACCAGGTTTTTGACGAGGCAACAGATCAGCACCATCAGCATATCAGCGCGCGGAACAAGGGGGAGTGTTCTAGGATATTCTCTATGTGTGCCTTGGCCTTATGTCAATAGGATATGTAGTTAGACTAGATCTATGTATTCATATCCTTACCATATTGGTATTATGTAATTCCCTATATAAAATGGCTCCTATTAATGAATAAGATGATGATTCTCTTGCTATCTCTTTGTCTCTACACTTTATCCTTCATCACGTAGTTAACTAATCATTAAGAAATCATATTATAATATTTTATAGAAATTCGATAACAAAAATTAAAAATAAAAGAAAGAAAAATTAAGTTTAGTACCTTGAACTTTAGGATTAAAATCAGCTTGGTCCCTCTTTTTAGTCCTTGAACTTCTAATTTCTATCACTTGTTTCCAAATTTTAGAATTTGCTTCAATCATGATGTCACGAGCTGGCGTGGCACAGACACAAGGACCCATTTTTAAATTATAAACCCAAAAACAAGGCAAAATAGATAAAAACTTTTAATAGAATTTTTAATATGTTTTTTTTGTTTCCCTATTTTCTTTTCTCTGTCTATCCCCTATCAACCTTTGCTTTCTCAAATCTATAACTTATCTCATCTCCATCTCATTCTCATTTTCACTCCAATCCTATTTTCTCAAACCTATTACACACAAGAATTACGTCTTCGATTTTAATTTCCATCTCATTCCTGCTTTCGATCCATGGTCAATACCGTCAAGCTCCGCTGCATCCCTCTTTTCTCCAACCCGATCTTCAAGTTACACAAAGATCGCATCAAAAGGACCAAAGCAACGACTTTTTCGACCAAGGGGTACTCAAACTGAGAAACGAGTCTATTGGGTCGGACGTATTGTGGATGATTGGGGTGGCAATAAGGACGAGGTGGTCGGATAAGGAAAGATTGCAAGAGTTGGTCAGTTGATGAAGGTCGGGATTGATGTGGACATGTGGTGGTGTTGATTTGCTCATAGAGGAACTCAATTTATCAGATTGAGAGATGGGTAAGCTTAGAAGTGGGTCTAATTAAGAACCAAAGGGTTGAGGAAGGTGAGGAAGAATTAGGGCCTTCGAGGATGTTGCTGCTGCTGTTGAGATCTCCATGGCAGATTAGACTAATTGGGTCTTGTGTGGTGTTGAAGAAGACAATTGAGAATCGGGGGAAGAGAGAAGAACACAATAACAACATTGAAAATAAAAAGAAAGAAATAGAAACTATTTTAAACATAAATATCAATTTTACCCTTAATTTGGGTTTATAATTTAAAAAGTGGGTCCTTGTGTCTATGCCACGTTAGCTCATGATGTTATGATTGAAGCAAATTCTAAAATTTGGACCAAGTGATAGAAATTAGAAGTTCAAGGACTAAAAAGATGGATTTTCGGAAAGAGGGACCAAATTGATTTTAACCCTAAAGTTCAGGGTACTAAACTGAATTTTTTTCCATAAAAGAACATACCTACTCAAATTGAACTCTACGCTTTTAAATGAAAGCAAAACCTAATAACCAAGCACACAAGCACCGCTCTAACAATACAGTAAACGAGTGCATAATCATTAAACCGAACTTGACGGAAAAACACAATCTAATAACTATGAATCAAACGTTGGTACTATTACAACTATATATCTATATATATACATATCATTATTAGCATTAGTTATCTACAATAAAGTAAGCAAGCAATTGAGAATAGAATTAGAATATCAATAGAAATACAATGTGATGGGATGATGAGATATTTGGACTATCAAGGCATTAATCAATTGAGATTTGAGATGATGAGATATTGTGACTAAATTTGATAAAGACATTAATCAATTGAGATTTGAGAACTAGGTCATATGACACGTACAAGACTCCAAGAGGATGATCGATATAACTAAGAATCATACCTGAAGATTAAAGAGAGAAAACTTGTCACTTGGCTTATTTGCTTCAGTAGAAGAGAATGAAGACGTATATAATGACAAAGAAAAAGAAATAAAGTGAAGAAAGTTGACTTAAAATATTGACACGACCCACCTCGAATTTCACCCTAAACCCGGAGTAAATCGTGCGGGGACCACCTCTAAAGAAAGATTTACCGCTAACTTCGGTACAACCTCCCTTGGAAATAGACAACCCTTCCAAACCAAAACCTGCAAACACGTCTAAAGGTTTCAAATCCAACCTTATAGACTCTTGGAGCCTTCGTGCTCCCCACAAATCACAACCTCTCCCAATATAGATTTACTAATCTAACAAGTATCATATACGACAACCACATAATCAGAGCAATTCTATTTGAGAGGAAATGAACTATAAATAAATAGAAAAGAGCGGAAGCTATACTATTGACTATGCCTCTTCTCCATGTACGCCCGATCTCAACTATGCAATCCTGCAGACTGGGCATTTTAAAACGAAGGGCCCAGGGGAAAACAATTAATAACGTTAGAGTGAGTGGACATAAATAATTTAATAACAAAATATTTATGCATTCCCATTTTAATTTCATAGAAAATATACTGCATGCGGCAGCTCAAAAGCGCTCAATTCATAATCTGACAATTTCACGTGCTAGTCACAAACTCAAATAAAATGGAGCCTCTCAGGCTAAACCATATATAAACATATATTCATATGTATCTACACTCGTCAGACTCCTTGTATGAATCCTAGAAACAATTCAGAAAAATAGAAATTCATACAAGGCTACAACGCTGGCGTCTAACGCTCACGTTGCGCCATAATGGTATTTTTTCTCATTATGACCGAAAAGGGACGGTGTACATATACGTGTGGACTCCCTATATGAAAACCTAAATAAACCGAAAAAGAAAAAAGTTTTCATATAGGGCTATGACGCTTGTGTCTAACACGCACGACACGCCATAATGGTATTTTACCTCATTATGACGGACCAAGCACGTATGGCTAGCTAGCATTTATATACATACTATTCTCATAAAATCCAAAACATATATATCCACCGAAAATCTCATTTTCGGGATCTCTCCAAAGGAGGAAAAATTGTCAAATAAGCGAGAAATCAATAAATCTCATCAGAAGAAATAAATGATTAATAAAATCATTCATCGCATGTTTTTTATTTAAAACAAAGGTCCACTCACAACTTTAGGCCTAAGCCTGACGTCGATCCGAGGTCTCTCCAATTTGAGTCTCCTCACGTCCTGTTCCAAATGTATAATTAATTTCCCACTAAAAATCCAATATTGATAAAATAGGCAAAATTAATCGAGAGCCATAATCACGCTCATTATTACCTAAGTTCGATATTCTTAAATCGAAACGATCCAAACTTTAATATCATATTCGGCAGTTGTAAATACAACATTCCCCAGAAATTGATTCAAATCCTACGATCGGATTTTACATTATTTAACCGCTTAAATACCAAACTTCGGAAATTCACAAACCTATTCAAAACTCGTCCGAAAATTCCACAATTCACTTCATTAAATCCTCTAATTATTACACATTTAAAATTATACAAAACCCCAAAACGGCGGCGGCGGCTCCGCCGGCAGCGGCGGCCAGAGGTTGATTCCGGCGACGTCCAAATTCTACCAAATTTTAACAGAATCTTCCTCTCATCATCCCAAACAACTTTCATAACTATCACTAAGTCCAATTTGAAGCCTAACTAGGTCAATCGAACGAAAACATCCTAAAAGCCCTAGAATTTCAACTTCGAATTTCTCCTTACCGAGCTCAAGAGGGATCGAGCCTTTTGGAGGGGTTGTTGCACGGGAGGAGAGCTTCAAAACGAGCCAAAGATCACCGGCTTTGGTGGCCAGAGGAGGGAGCTCCGGCGAAAGAGGCAATCGGCTGCTAGGGGAGTTTCCTCCCCGTTCGGCGGCGCAACCGGCCGGTCACCGGCCCAGAAAGAGAGAGGGAACGGCGGGGGTCCGAACGGAACCAGTCCGGCGGCCTGGCTTGGCCGGACGGCGGCGGATGGCGGAGAGAGACTTCCGGCAGCGGGAAGAGAGAGGAGAGCGCGGGAGAGAAAAGAGAGAGAAGAGAGAGAAAAGAGAGAAGAGAAAAGAGAAAGAAGAAAAAAAATGGGTTTGGGCCTCACACCAACCCGGCCAACATAAAAAAAATACCTAACTTCACTAATTTAATACCCCAAAATAAAATACTCTAATAAAAATTACCTTTTACTAGCTAAAATTACTATTTTACCGTCGTTACATTTTTCTCCTATGAATAACTCCGAAATAATCGTCCCTCTAAACCCCTCTAAGGACCAATTAAACTATATCTCAATTTCGGAGACGGTAAAAATTCTTATTATAACCAAGCTAGTAAATAAGATAAAATTTACGGATCGGGATGTGACAAATATACTAAAAGAGCAACTGATTTTAATAAAATAAACAATATATATGTAATCAAATAAAAAAAAATCATAAGGACTAAGTTCAATTACATAAAGACTAAATTTCATTTTTATTTACAAGTTATCACTTGAATTTGTTTCATAATTGGCTCTCATCATAAATGAGGTGTATTAATGTGTTAATAACACCACCATCTTAATATATAGAGATTCAACTATTTACAAGATATAGTACTTATGTAGCTGTAATTTTTGATGATTAGGTGATTAATTAGTAATGGTGATAGAAATGCAACATGCTCAGATCGAGATCTAATCGCAAAGTATAGCTAAATAGTGTCTTAAATATACCAAAGGAAATGTGACAAATTGAACCTATTAAATTATCTCAGGAATTAATTATCCACTCGATAGGTTAACACGTGGGTTTCAGGTACAGCTAAGCTTTTAATAAATTGGATTAATAATGTTTTCCCTAAAAACAGCTCAGGACCAGTCCCAAATTGGACCTACACTTGCAGTACTACTTAAAACTCATTAAAAAGAGGAAGCCTCGAGCATTCTCTTCATCTTGTTGATGTGTAGAGCGATCATTACATAAAATATGTCTTGTACTTTTTCTGTGAATCGGAAGTATGCATATCTCCACGTCTGGTTGAAAATCAATGAACAACAGACTCCCCAGAATCCTACAGTGAACCCAAGCCCAACAGGAACAGAAACCCATGCAGTTTGATGCTCGTTGTTGTTGTCCACGTCTAGGTCATCAATTGGTTCAATTCCCTTAATTGTTGGACACTCATTTGGAAGTGGAAGACCACAAAGTTTGGGGTTCCCTTCGAATAAAGATACATCAAAGCCTTGGATTTGAGTGCCTTTTGGTATTTCTCCTTCCAAATTGTTGTAGGAGACATTAAGATTTGAGAGAAAGTTCAGACTAGTCAGTGATGATGGGATTTTTCCGGACAAATGATTCTTGGAGAGTTGCAAAACATTCAAGTCCTTGAGGTTAGATATTTGGGCGGGGATGTCGCCGGTGAAGTTATTGTTGTTAAGCTCCAAGCTTTGGAGACGGTCTAATTCGCCGATTTCAGTAGGTATACTTCCATAGAAGTTGTTGTTTCCCAAGCATATACCCCGTGGAAAAAAAGACAAGGAATTGTATTGCTGACCTGTACCTCTGTTTGGATATGTGATTACAGGCAATTCAAGATGAGCATCATCAGAATCTGCAGTTTGATTAGATTCAGAAACCAACATAGGCAGTCTCAAAAGTTGCTTTGGAAATTCACCTACAATTCTGTTTGAACCAAGATGCAGATAAAACAACCTTGGAGAGTCCCTAGTTGACTTGGAACTGGCCCTGTGAGTTTATTTTTATATAAACTCAAGACTGCTAGATTCTTGAGCTTTGATAACCATGCAGGTATCTCACCAACGAGGTTACAACCACCCAAACTCAAAAATCGAAGACGTTGAAACCCATCAAAATCTGCTATGCCAAAATCAGCTGGACTTTCCTCGTCTGCTTCATAACTAAATGCCAAGGTTAAAAATATCAGATTTTTGGAATGCCTCAATATGTTCATTGCCTTGTGATGTTGCTCAACCGACTATAAGAAAGTGAGAGGAAGGACAAGGATTTCAATGATAGAATCTCAGGTTGTATTTCTCCTTGCATATCGTTTAAACCAAGTCGAACTGCTTTCAGGGACTTGCATGAATAAAGACTCATCGGAAAACTGCCATTCAAGTTATTGGAGAACAGGTCAAGTCTAGTGAGCTGACTAAGTTTTGAGAAATTAAGCATTGAAATATCACCGTGGAATTCATTGCCTAATAGATTTAGCTCTATAAGGTTAGTGCAATTCATCAAAGATGGGGGTAGAGAATCTCCAATATGGTTCCAATAAAGGAGCAAGAATTCCAACTTGGCAAGAATACCAAAATTTTGAGGAAGCACACCACTCAATTGGTTGACAGAGAGGTCAAGAATTACGAGGTTGGTCAGGTTCAGTATTCTATCACTGATGACTCCAACAAGTGAATTGCGAGGTGTTGCAACTTCTTCAAGTTTTGCAGCCTCGTAGATATCTTCTGGAAGTGAACCCGAGAGATTGTTGTACCCGGCACGAAAAACTTTGAGTTTAGAACACTCTCCTAGTCCACTGGACAAACTGCCATTGAATCGATTAAAGGAAAAATCCAATACACTAATCAAAGGAGAAGAGTCGAGACAAAGCGAGGACGGGATAGATCCTGAGAATAAATTATTGCTGATCCGAAAACTAGTCAAATTCCCTGCTTGTCGGAAGAATTGAGATGGAATTGGACCAGTAAATTGATTGTAGGACAAATCCAGCACTCGGATACTAGATGACAGAGAAAGTTCTGATAGCTCCCCAGAAAGAAGGTTAGAGCTCAAATCAAGGACCTCAAGATGACTCAAGGACAAGAAGGAAGCGACACTTAAATGTAAGGAATTGTGGGAGAGATTCAAGTGGGTGAGATGTGTGAGATTTCCAAGTGCTAGTATTGCTGAAGGAAAATTAGTACCTTGTTTGAGTGTGAGGCCTTTGGAGGGCAATGAGATACGGGTGACCCAACCAGCCGCATCGCAGTTGATGCCTTGCCAGCGGCAACAGTCATCGGAAGTCCAGTTTAAGGAAGAGGGAGAAGAAAGAGCGAGAGCGAAGGACAAGAGAGAAGTACGTTCAGTCTGGACGCATGCAAGAATATTAGGAGTAACACCCAGTATGCAACAGAAAATGAAAACCAAAAGAAAGAAACAATGAGCCATATGAACCAACTGGACTGGGATAGCATTTTTTGTCTTCGTGTATATATTTATACACGGTGGACTATTATTGGAGATGGCTGCCGAAATACGAATGGTTTATTATCTCATTGTATACTGTATTATTAACATTGACAATTCTTTGTCAAAAATCCTCTAAAATACATGTACACAATAAATCACCTACAATAATTCACAGCTGCTGCAGTCTGACCACAATCCCATACCAGAAATGGTTATAAGTCTTCATCACCCTAAATGCTTAGCAATAAATTATTCACAAACAATAATTTCATAATAAATTAAAACAATATAAAAAAATTAATAAATATAAGGAAATCAAACATTGCCATTTTCTTTCTTTATGCTTTTCTCTAATGAGGGGCAAATATGAAAGTTTGATGAAAAAAGAGACTTAGTACTTAGTGTGGTGCATAGTATATACTTCGTCCAAAATAATTATATAGAATTTCTCCAAATATGATGTCAGCCTGCAATCTCCGCTTTATAACAAATGTATATACGACTATGGCACACAAACTGCCTCACCTGCAATGTAATTACTGATAAACCCATGATATGACATGCATAGCACAACACAAGTAGAAGAACGGTGATCTTGTATACTAATCAACTACCTTGATTTAACAACAGGAAGTCAGGAACCAAGGCAGATGATGAAAAATTTATTTTTCAACGTAAAAAAAATGCCAGAGAAGTTTCTACATAGACAACCAAGGGAAGTTTAGATCACACCAATTCTTTCATTGTATTTTTGCCGGCTTTGATCATTGTCCCTTGGTTGCCTACTGGAGTCTCCTAACTAATCCCAAAAACCTGTATCCACTTTTGCAACTGATCTATCTCTCAGTCCGAATCACTATCTAAACCGCCCATAGCCTTCAAACCCCGGGCTCTCTGCATCATCATTCATATGGAAACACAGTCATATAACATTCTCATAAATTTGCAGAAGAACCGAACTAAGTTCGAGGACAGGAAAAAACTTGGTTACCTTTTTGAAGTCTTCTTCTCCCTCACTTCATACCTCTCTCGGCACAAATCTGATAACCATACACCTGGCATTACCAACTGCACAGCACAGCAAGGAAGATTAAGTCACAAACACATCATAAACTCTCTGTCCCTCTCCTTCTCTCTCTCTCTCAAGGTCATGGACAACTTACATGTAAGCTTTTTTGTAGCAACTTTGCTCTTTTCTTGGGCCTTTGAGGTAACTTACACCCTTTCATTGCCATGAAATCCTCTTCCTTTTCTTTACTAGACAATGATAGGAACAATTTTGGCCAAACATTGCTTCCTTTATCCTCCACCGCATGACCATGATGATCTAATCCTAACATCTTACCATTATCATCCAACCCTAAGGAACCCCTAGTTGTGTAATACCGATCTTCCTTCTCCGGAGATGTGATAAATAACTTCCTACTGTTCAATGGCGACGCCGAGCTCCTGCTATCAAACAAAACACAGTCACACCTTTCCCCTTTTCAACAAATCTGTATTAGCACAAAATTGTTTCATGATAAACATAGGGGTTATGAAATCTCGAATCCAATAGTATCAACAACACCTCCACAACTATCATATGATTACAGAATTGATCTTTCTCTCCAACCAATAAAAACAAGCATTAGTGAAGTATTCTCTTTCCAAGTACCCCATTCTCCTTCTATCTAAACCCAATTAAAATTTCCAATTACAATACAATATAACAAACAAGCTCTTAGAGAAACAATAGCTTCTTAAAGAAAAGACGGGATATTTTCTTCTATTAAGAACTAAAGCATTGATCTTTTTACTTACTTGTTAATGCGCTGAGGTATTGGAGAGGGAGAGTCTCTGATTTTCCTGGATTTGGTGATGATGTTGGTGTCAAAGCTTCGTTCATTCTTCACCTTCACCTTCTGACATCTAAGCCTCTTCCTGTTCCCCCATTGCAGCACAAACTCTGACTCTCTACTTCTACTGCTCTTCCCTTCCTTCTCCATCCCTGCAACACCAATATCACATCTTATCATCACCCAAATTGCAAATTCAACACAGAATTTATTTCTCTGAAACTGAAAACTGACCTGAAGATCTGAGGAGATAACTGGGAAATCAAAGGATTTTCTCACAGATTACCCTGCATTTAACGGAATTAGGATGACCCATTACAGAATTGGATCGAAAAACACCAAAATCAGAAAGAAGAAAACCAAGAACCAAATGGGAACCAGGACTGCTTGGTCTTAAATCGATCAAAGTTCGATCTTTTCGTTGGTTTCTGCTTTTGCTTCAGAAACCAAAGAGAGCATAACATATACATAATCAGAAGAAAGAGAGATTTGAAGGAGAAAGGTGATTACATACGAGAAGGGTGCATAGCAGCAAAGAAAATCTTGTTGAGAAATTTGAAAAGAGAGTGAGTGGTGTTGTGTGTTTGAGAGGCCAAGAAATCAAAAGCCGGCGCTTTCTTGGTTTGTTATCTTCACTCACTGGAACCTCAGACTCTCAGAGTCTCTCTCAGTCTGTTTCTGTGTTTCTTTTTACATTTACCCTTGTTTGTTTTGCTCTTATGTTGTTGCCTTTGTACTCTCTACTCTTTGTATCCGAGGTTTACATCAGTATCCTTAACCGTCAGATATGAGATAGAGGGTACAGATGGTTTCCCTCCAACCGTCCCTTATAAACTGTTACAGTGTGTTTGGATGCAAGTGAATTTCTGGGTATTTAATCAAAACTAAGGAATTCTTAATTTCTTAGGACTGTTTCTTTTGTTTGGATTCTTATCCCGTGGAATTAGCAATTTCCACGAGAAAATAATCGTGCAATTTTGGAGTTTAAATTCCCGACTTGAATTCCTCACAAAATAGATGTCATTTACCAGTTCCCTTAATTGAGGTTAGTCTAAATACAAATTCTTGTCATTTTAAAACTCTACATCATGAAATCCAAACAATAGAATTCTCAATTCATGGAATTGTAATTCCCATTATTTTGAAATTTCTATGGAAACTGAAATTACTGTATCCAAACACAATGTTAAAGTATTAGTGGTCTAGTAGAAAAACACAATGAAACCAAAAAGAACGAAGGTGTTACCCTAGTTTTAATTTTTTTGGAAAAAAAAAACATGTCAATTTGAAGATCGTTTTATTTTGTTCACCAAAATTTCTAAATCACCAGACGTGTGGGTGAACCTCCGCATCGGCATAGACGAAATGTCGTTGAAATCCATATAAACTTCGGCTGTATTTTTCTAAGTGACAGAATTTGTCAGGAAATTGTTATCAAATTCAGAAGAATAAATTGAGGTTGATTAGGAATGAGATATGGTGCTTGGCAACAAAAGGATTTTTCAATGATTCATCCTCATTTACATAGATCATAGATGAATCAGTTTGGGCCACAAAGCTAGGATATAAAGAAGTAATACTGATATTGTAGTTTGGGCTATTTGGCACTAGCTAGTAGCTACGTACCACCCCATATGATGATCTCGATCCACAGTCCACACCATGCACTTTAGCTAGCCCAAATTGATCACTATGCTAGCATATGTATATGAGGATGAAGCTTTGATTGCCATGTCGGTTATGACTTATGAGGCCTATACCACTTCTGTGGTTGGGAAATGAATGAAAGAAAAAGTTGCAAGTGAGACGACAAAAGGATCAGAATAGCTATTGGATGTATGACATGATGAAAAACATACGTTTTATCTAAACTTATATGATCAAATTAAGTTGAAGTAGTACTTGAACATCGAATGAGTTGGGTGTTGGTTGACTTGGTTCTTCATTCTCAGGCAGATCCTTGCCTTATGCTCTAAGTTATTAATCAGACAGTTTATTGGTGTAAAAGAGGTATATATATATTTCATGTCAGTGTACTAATACTGGAATTCTTATCAATCCTTTGCCTGATATGCCTACATATTGGAAGTAAATCGCTGGATTTGAATGAACTGAGATGAATCAGATTAATTATGTATGATTCGACTTGATTTGCAAGCTAGCTAGCAATTCAACTGGTTCCATTCAATAACTATTAATATGCGCATGTTGAATTCTTCAACTGGATTCATAGCTAGGTACTCTCTACCTGTAACCATATACATGGATGCCAGTTAAATTCAATCGTGTGAACAAATCAGACATGGAAGATTGGGGAAAGTTTCGTGCAGGATCCAAAAAGAATTGGTCTTATCTTGTATTATTCTTCATTTTCTCAACAACACAAACCTAACCTACATATATGTTGCCATTGTTATACTTTCCTGCTTAATGCTTATATATGTCAGAGCAGCCAGACTGACCTTGATGTATTATGTATATGACAACTTAACTACGATCATTCGAATTTACATTGAAAATGATAAGCATATGTTGCTTTTGAGTTTTTGATCAACCTTAATTAACAAGATTGCTTGTTCGATTTGAATCAAATATGTTTTAGAATTTGGTAGTTACACATTCCACATTCAAACTCACTCTGATTTGGACAAGACACCAAATCATGTCATTTGGTAAAAATTAGGTGGCCCATCGAATTTCTAGGCCAGCTGCCCTGCCCACAAATACTGCAGATTGTAGAATGAAACAGTTCAAATTTCCTTTTCGTTTGGATTTTAAGCTAGAGTTTCTGCTTCAATGACTTGACTTCTGTCACAGCTCATGTATGGATCCCATTCAATTCATTCCTGAACTTCCAACTTCAAAAAACCAGAATAATCATGCATCCATCACAAGGTTAATTATTTGCTCTTTCCAGAAGCCATATAATAATTAGACATTACAAGGCAAACCCATGTTAGAGAAGCATCACCACAGCTCATCACCTCTCATTACATTTCCTACCAAATTAACAATATAACAAAACAGAAAAGCAAACATTCACTCTTGAGCCCTATAAGAGTAACAAACAACAACCACCACAACCATGAGGCATCTGCTTAATTCTTCTTTTCTGGTTTGAATGAATGAACTTTAATTCATTAACAAGTGAAAGGAAGGTGGAAAAATAACAAGACTACCAAAACAGTGGTTTAAGACAGCAAAGGTTGGGGACCCAAAATGACAGCTGTATGGCAAGAGTGGCCAAAGCCAACCTGTCAAGTGTCAACTTCCATCATTTGGGCAGCTGCCTTTGACAACTTAATTGAACCTTATGGAGGTTATATTCTTTGTGTGCTTGTATATATAACCCACCACCCCCAACCATCGTCCTTACAATTCCAATATTCACAAGCCTCTCTGCCCTTCCAAAGCTTCCTCCTTTCATTCTAAAGTTTGCAACTTCATCTTCTTCTTTCAAGCACATTGAAATGGAGTCAATGAAGATGAAGCTTTCAGTGGCTATGTTGGTGGTTGTGATGGTGGCTTTGTCAAGCATTGAGAAGGTGGCTGCAGCTGATGCTCCAGCACCTAGCCCAACATCTGATGCCACCACCCTCTTTGTGCCCACTTTCTTTGCATCTCTAGCAGCTTTGGCTTTTGGGGTCCTCTTCTGAATCAGCTCATGATCAGTCATGACTGCATTTTAGGCTGATTGGTGTAGTAGTAATATTATGCATTTTTCTATCTTTCTCACTCACTTTTCCTTCTCTCTCTCTAGAATCACTTGTATTCAGTTTTTCAGGAAAGAGAGAGAGTGGAAAATGGGTTGGATTGATATCTTATCTTCTTTCTTTCTTGGGGATTTCAGGTTGTAATTTGATTATTTATTGGTGATGATATGAGGAGGGATTGTTTGAGTGTGGTTGATGTATATTAATCTTCTTCTTGTATTGTATTTTCTTCCTATTATGATCTTCTAATTCATTGTATTTGTGCTCCATTTGTAGTAATAAAATCCCATTATTGTATCTTTACATTTCTTTCAAGTACCATTTCTCATTTCTGTAATTTGTTACAGCACTGGATTCTTCCTGCATTTTGTCTATTAACCACTTGAAAAAAATAAAAGGGAAAAGAGAAAAAAGAGACGAACAGAAAGAGGAACTGTTAGAGTGGACCTGGAAAATATGGTGGCAGTTGTGGTGATAAGGGTTTGATGAGGGATTCAAATTTGCCGATCACCTTTTACTTGGCCACCCCCAATGACTACTATCTAGATTGGTGACATATGCTCATTTTTTATCAACAATAAAGTAAAACAATTTGAAGAGACATGTGTCACTAGTCTAAATAGTGATCATTGAGGTGGTCAAGTAAAAGGTGTTCGGTAAATTTAAATCCTATGATGAGCTGTTGCTTGGGAGATTCCAATGGAGGTTTGTGATTATGATGATGCTGAAAGACATGTTGTGGGACATCTGCCATAATATTTTAGGCCATTGGAATTTGAAGAGGAGAAGGTGCTTCTTTAGATTGAATCTAGACCAAAAACTATGCTCCTGGCAAGTAGCAGATATCAAATATCAGATTCTGTGGTAGCCTTGCCCTTTGAGTCTATGATTTTTTCCAGAACAGCCATGAATGTACTATTAACTTGTTGTGGTGCAAATAATTCCTTCAGGGTGGGTCATATCAATTCAATGCCAAAGTATAAAGTATAATGAATTTCTGACCTCACTATGTTCTACATGTATTTCACATAAAAAGTGCTCAATTTGTGAGATTCATGTGCATAGTTTAGCACATAAGTTGTAATTGTATATAACCAGTATAAACAAACATTCTTCCATGTCTTAAGCTTTAAGATTACATAAAATCTTTAGCTATTAAGTTTTTGGTCAAGTAGATACAATATTCCTCTCAAGTAAAATGCTGTAATTTTCAAAAAGAAAAGGAAAGAGACAATAGTAACAGTCTTAATACATGATTTCAGTGAAAGAGCATCAATTATGTGTAGAAACCAACAGCCTCAATAACAAGGAAGCATGACATGATGAATAATAATACAGTTCACATGGAATGAAACTGAATTGGAGAGGAGGACCAGGAAGGAGGCACTGAATTATAAATACCAAAACCAGCAAATGATGTGAAGTGTGAACTAGTGAACAAACATCACATGCTTGGAGAGTTCAAAGAAAGAATGGTAGGACCAGAAAGCTACTGCTTTACCACAAGGAAGAAACTCTGTTGGTGTTAGACACCATTAGTTAATACACTCCATGTGCTCACTTAACATTTGAGTTCTAGGTTCTTTAATCTAATCTCAACAACTACATGTGCTACACAACAAGGTCAGTCATCTTCTGGTTACATTTGTCACTCATAGATAGTTTTAACTTAAAAACAAGGCATGAGAAATGTACTATGGA